>UCOJ01002495.1:0-11372 GCA_900474305.1 Cecidostiba fungosa
CCAACTATATTTTTGGTTAATCTTAACAGGTACTCGGTAAATATTACCAAGAAAGTAGTTAACTTACCAATCTGTTTATTATACTTATCAAGTACTTTGTAACGATAACCAAAAATATAGTTGGTACGTCTTTTTCCAAGTGCTTTGTTACTGTTACCAACCATTTTTTTCCGTGCACACATATATTTATTTGAATATATCATTAACTCGAATGCGCTTATCAGCGAATACATGCGAGAATCATTTTATTAATGCTTCAGTTTCACGACTTGTCAGGTATGCTATAACCCACCCGCAGGCTCTCTCGCGCCAGCCCCTGCGAACGCGCAACCTGCCCTCGCGCTTTTACAAACGCTGTAGCGTGTATCACCGCACCAGCATTAGTAGTTCCTCGCCCGACAGCCAGATGGCACCGCCACCAGTTCTCGCTCCCACTAGATAAATAATGTTCAGAGCAAAGTTGATACTTCCAGTAAGGTGTCAATTCCAAACTTCCACACTTTTGCAGTTGGTTTTGTTAAGCTTAACAAAATTAAATTCTTTATCCAGCATGATAAAAAGCTTACTTTACATTGCACTTTAGAAATTTGTAACAAAAAAACTGACGCGAGTACTCGACACTTTCACTCACTATACCAAAATCTGCAAGGTCTTTTTACCTCACGCTGGCGCAGTGGAAGAGTGTTGGGCCCATAGCCTGTTGAAGTTCTATTTATCAGTAGGATAAATAAAGTTCAAACCAGAGTTGATGCTTCCAGTAAGGTGTTTATTCAAAGGTTAAAAGAAAAGTATCTTTGAGATTACAGTATAAGTGGAGAGACAGTTGTAAGCGATGCGTTCGACTTAACAACTGCTCTTGCTCGTTTGAAGGGCTCGTCTCGACTGAGGCTTGTCCTCCGCCGAGGACAGTACAGTACCTCGATCTCGATTTTTGTGCTAACGTCTTTTTCTTTATATAGTCCAAGTTGTCATTCAATTTCTTTACTTCTTTCAATAGTTTATTCTTCAACTGATGCTTCATTTGAACATATCGATGAAAGCTTTAGTTGGACAATGGACAACTTGGGTATTCTCAGAGGCCGTATTGACGGAAACTTTTGTATTACCAGTCAAAGCTGCAAATTAAAAATAATGTAGTTAATATATGCATAGCATCAATCAGCTGTATTAGGGACCAACGGTATAAGATGCACTGACTTGTGAAAATATTGTTTCATATTGATGTTTTTGTTCTCGATATTAAATTCGTCACTTTTAGTATGGCCATATCGACTCGTATGAATTATCTGATCCCATAGCCTGTTACATAAGAGCATAAGCCGTCGTTTAGTGCAATCTTCAAAAGTTGTGACGTCAGATGGTACCGGGATATTTCTTTTAATTATCCAAGTAATAATTTCAGCTTTCTTCCATGCTGTAGTTGGATTGCGAAATTCAGGATCAAGTATAGTGTGCAGGTATGGTGCTTGATCGATTATTATTACTGATTTTGATGATAAAAGTAATACAATTTTTCTAAACCATTCCTGATAATTTTCTGCATTCATTTCATCATGATAATCTCATAAAGATTTATTTCCAATAAAGCAATCAAGACCTCCATCTAGAAATCCATCTTCGCTCCTTATATGTAAAATGATGACTCTCTTTCCCGATCCTGATGGTGTCACAAAACCACCGCGTAACCCACCACCTTCTTGAATCATAATTTTGTACGTGATCATTATTATTATTCACTTGTTGACCCCACCCAAATTTTTTCAAATGATTAGAGTTGCACCAAGTTTCGTCAGTGTAATAAATTTTCCAATTATTTGTCCGATAATTACTAATTTTTAACAAATATTCTTCTCGTTTTCCTGCTACAGTCCAACTTTCCATTAAAATAGGTTTTTTTTTATATTTTTGATATTTAAAATTCATATTTCTTAATGCTTCACGTAACACATATTCTGAAACAGATGGAAACTCATCGACATCCCTTATCATTTCTTCTACTGTCGCAAAATTCCTTGGTGAATAGGATCTAAATTCTAAAATGATTTTTTTTTTCGTTCATAATTTTCATAGTTAGGTTCTTGACAAGTTATGGTTTTTTTCCATATTCACTAAAAATTCTAACAACACTTCTTTCGGATATATTTAAACATTTTGCAGTTGCTTTTACAGCAGGTTCACTTAAACTCTCTTGTTTTTCCAAAAATTGTCGTGTATGAACTATTGATTCTTTAAAAAACTGTGGACATATTTTTATTCTCTTCTTTTGAAAACAATTACTTGTATTCGTAATATCTCTCAAAACATTAATTTTTTTATTTTTCTTAATTACATCTTCATTAGTTAAGCACATATTCCAATCACTTGATTTTTCGAGTTTACTATTGTTCATTTGTTTCATTGTTTCATTTTCATTGCTGCAACTCTCGTCTTGTTCAGTTATTTTTTCCAAAAGCTGATAATGGCCATCTAAATCATTTTCATTTTTCATTCCCGTAAACGTCGTATAATTCACTTGCTGCTCGACATTTTATTTCAGATCCATATGACTGTGATGAACTCATTAAAACTCGATATTCATTAAGAGCTTTTTATGTAAAACATAATCAACCCAAATGCTATACTGATCCCAGTATGCCATAACATGATTGACAATTTTCTGTCAATACGGGAATCAATTTTTAAACATTTTCGAAAATATTTACATTCACGTGTTCTTTGATCTTTATATTACAAGCTCAATTTTTTTCAATCAATTATTATCATTATTTACGGCCTGGCAAGCTTTCAAAGTTAGGCTAGAAAAAAGTCGCTAAAAAATCTGCACTTTTTTCCTTTCCAACTGCCGCTGTGATTGCAATTTTAATTTTCATTAAACGCAACCTTTATCATTCTATTACTGAGTAGTTAAGCTTTAACAAGTAGTTTGTCCCAATACTAAGCAATTTTTTTCCTTAAAGATATTCAACAAAAAGCCAGAGGACTATCTTATTTTAATCGATAGTAAGTGTATACTTAACTTTTAAATTTTTCAGCAAGCTTTGCCATTTATTTCTGAGAGTGTTTTATATAATTACAAATTACAATAATAAAACCAGTCTTCTTAACCTATTTATGATAGTATGATAAAATATGTATGCAATTGCTTTGAACTTTCAGGTTAGTTGAAATTAGGTCCCACTCCTTCCCTCGCCTATAAGAGTTTTTAAATTGTCTGAGTTTTTTATCGCACGGTCTCTCTTTACAAGCGTGTAAAACACAAAGGTGCTTGATCATTAGCTAATTTTATCATAATAATAGCATATTCTTAGCTAATTTTGTGCTTCTGATATTAATTAGGTAAAAATTATTAAGCTAACGAACGCATTAGTTTATTTTTCTACCAAGGTACATTTTCATGGATACCGCATATGTATACACCTTTTTTTAATTCACAAAATATACGTACAAATTAAGACTTAAGTTACAAACGTTTTCAACAGATTGATAATGCGGTTTTAATGATACAAGCAAGAATAAACGAAAAAAT
The DNA here is from genome assembly GCA_900474305.1 of Cecidostiba fungosa. Lineage (NCBI taxonomy): Eukaryota > Metazoa > Arthropoda > Insecta > Hymenoptera > Pteromalidae > Cecidostiba > Cecidostiba fungosa. Next base: position 3,527 of record UCOJ01002495.1, read on the forward strand.
TTATCAAAGAAAACCTCATTTATCTTAGCTCATTTATTACCCAAGGCTTCCAATATTGAGACTGCCGGATCGTTGATACCACGGAGTTTGTTGTGCTCATCTCTTTTCAAGAGGACACGTGAGCCACACGCGTTCCATAAATTTTCGAGCATCGTCAGCTGTTTTCTACGCGTCAAATTCTCACTTTTGCCGGCAGAAGGAGCGGTTAGAAGTAGCAACATCCAACGAATTTCCGACCCTCTCGAGTCTTTTACGGCCAATAATAGACAGATGCCGGATTCTACTTGACGGACGGGGTCACTATACTTGGCACGGTGCTGCGGTACACGCACGCTCGCAGTACTTTCTTTATAAGACGACCCGCTCTAGACGCGACTCTCTTGTGAGCCCCTTGTTTCACGGTCAGCTCGTTGAGTTTCCTGAAAATAACACCTCGTAAAATGCGTATACGGGAAAATCGACGATATATACGCGCAGTTTTAATAAAAAGGAATCGATCGTTCGCTTACAAAGAAAATGCTTGGTCAGCTGTATTGTTTTAAACGAAATAGAACACAACTATGCTTTATCTGTAAATTTGCAATTCGATAACTGAATGATAAACGAAAGTGATATCGACAAATGTTTCGACCACATTTTTAACTTTTTTTACGATACGAGCTTTTATTTACCATGACCATTATTCAATAAATTTCAGCACTTAACAATACCGTTTCACATTTCCCACGAGTGCGGCATATATCCGAACAGCCCGAAAAAATGAAAAAAATTCGATGCACGCGCCCAAATCTTTCCTCATCTATATTGAAATTGGGCAAAACCGCGCACTCCCGGTTGGCACATAGAGTACATACCTTTGCTTTCAAACGGTCGCCCGTAGGTATTAGAGCGTCCACTTTGCGCGCAGCCTGAAACCGCAGAGTCGCCGGCGGGGTACGTCCCCGAGAGATTTTTCACGCGCTACGCCGATCGAGCACAACGACGCGCGCGGTTCTCTTCCGCATCTATATAGTACGATATAATACACCTCGCCCTGCTACCTATACCTATATATAAATCGGCGGGCCACAGTAGCTTTGTTGCGAGAGAACGTGTCGCGCAGAGTCGTCCTCGTGTGAAAATCCCTTATGCACACTCGAGCGGTTCCGTGTACTACGATTTTTCACATTCTTCGAGGAGCTGTGCCGTATATAGTGTGGTAGGTTTATATTATGGCCTCTCATCGACGCTCGAGCCGAGAGTAGAAAGTAAAACGCACTCTCGCGTGCAGAGAAGAGCGCGCTACTCGCACAGACACTCCCTTATTCCGCCCCATTCACACGCGCGACAAACAAGAGAGAGGCGCGTCCAAACATTTTCGCCGAGCTAAATTATGATCCTCGTTGGAAAAATCTCTTTGTCGCGCAGTATAGCAACAGCAGCAGTAGCCCCGCAGCGAGCTTCCGCGCAGTGTGCGCAATAATGCCACCTGCCTCCCGTGTTATACCAAAGCGGCCCGTTGTTGTCGGTTTGCCTGCCTATAGGGCTACAGACACGTGAAAGAAGATTAGCCGTATCTCGTGCGAGTCTCAGTTTTCGGTATAGAGCGAAGATTATCTCTGCAGAGGACAGGCATACGAGTGTGAGTTTTACGCGCAAACGGGGGAGAATTGTCGCTTTGTTGGACTTTATTTTGAGAGGACGCGACAGTGCGATATCGATTGAGTCGCTGTATTATAGGTTTCGTAGAAAAATAGTTGAAATAGCGTCAAGTTGTTTTGAGGTTTCAGTTACTTTTTGTAACGCACATTCAGCCAGACAATTGGAAAGACGATCGCGGCTAATCTCCAATCTTTACAAAAATAACCTTGCACTGATACTTTTCGATGTATTGGTTTTCTATGACTGTCGAATACAGATATGTTTGTATATTGGTTACACGAGTAATTTTAAATGATGTTAAGGATGTTTTTTAATGTTTTTATTATAATTTTAAAGGTATATGCGTGATGTGCAAAATTGCGTTATTTGCGAACCTCTCTCCATTTACGTAGAAATATATTTTCAGTGATCATTTGAATGTTACCTGAAATAATTTCATGTATATTTATTGAATTCTAATAAATACATTTTCCATGAGAAATTTTAATTGCGTTCTCGAGTTAAATCTGCGCTTTTCAAGCAGTAATTAAATGTTGTTTTCAAGAGGGAAATTCATTTTCTTCCATTTGCATTTATTGAGAAAAAGCCATTAGCGAAATATTGCTTGATTGACCTTTTGACCGATTTTTCCTCCGCTCTGGAGTACAAGGGTGAAAATCATTGAATCGAGAGCAATTCGCGGCATGCGCGCAAATCGCACATCTGTTTGATCGCAGCGGCCGATTTACCGTCACTGCGCACACACACATGCGTATTATATATAGGTACATCCTTTCAGGAGGGGCCTATCGTCTAATTCGCTCAAAGTGCAGAGGAGCCTTTGCGAGCGTGATCGATTCGACGATAAGCATTTGGGTTTTGGATTATCCACAATGCCATTCTGTATTCTTTGATCGACGAGTACTATGATAAATCGAATTAATGCTATTGTTACAGGATTGTATTTTACTCTGAATAATCTTCCTTTTCTCTAAATTATATTAAAAATTATATTATGTTGTTATCGAATGCGAAGCTATGATTAAACATATAAAGGTAAATTAATAGCCAGTACAACATTCGCTGTACTGTGTATTTAGCAATCCAATGATAAAGATACATTCAGCACCATGAAACAAATAAACCGAGGATAAATAATTCAATTTTCTTTTTCAGGGAATAATAAAACCTCATTTGCTGAAAAACCAGAGATAAACAATCGAACTATGATTGCTTTCCGGAGTATCAAAGAGACGTCCCGCATACGTACTTTTTCACTTTTTATTCGGTGTTCGGATATATCTGGTTTTAACAAGAATACAAATGTTTGCAATTTATAAAACGAATGTACTTGATAAACACTAGCCAGACTGACTGGTCTGCAATGCAAAGGGTATGAATAATTAAAATCATATTGTACTCGCTTTGAAGCCTTTAATTAATTTAATACTTTTCACTTTGAATCTAACGATCCCTACAGTTGTTTAGCACATAGTCTTGGTATTTTATCAGTTGACAGATGCAATCTACATGCAGTAATCAGTTTTCTTTGCAACAGTATCTCATTCAATTAGAAAGAGCTGTGCAGTATCCATTTGGAAAAGTGCTGTGTTGCTTTTTACGTCGTGTAACATACGTGAATGCGGAGAAATTGAAAACGAGAAGAAAGAGAAATAATTACATCGATTAAGATGACCACCCACAAGAAGCATCGCGACTCAAGTTCCCACAGCGTGTACAAGACTTCCCTTGTTGAATCGCTGCAAGAGTGATGCGACGACGTCCACGGACAAGATCATTTGTTTCCTTTTCCTGTTTTTCGACTCTTTCCGATTTGGAGCTAACCTCGCGTCGGCGATACGTGGTTTTGCTTCTACATGACTATGAGACGCTAAAATAGATTTCTGGTTCTTTGTTCTAAATGATACCGTTTTTCTGTTCCCCGTTCGCAGAGTGTAAAAATAATAAATATTATGAAATCGAGAAATTTAAGATATTCAAAGAGAGCACACGCTTTGCAAGCAAAACCGATTACTCTTCGAACATTGAGTGATAGAAGTCGAGATATGTTGAATGCAAATACGATGCAATTTATTTTGATCAGAATCAATTGGAGGACAGCCTTTGTACTATAATAGATCAGAATCATAAGAGAAACAAATGAGAAAGATGAATGAAGAATTTACGTACATACTAGTTTCTTGATACGATCGTGAAGGAGCTGATCAAATAACACATTACTCTTTGTCAATCGATAAGGTATTATAAGAAACAAGGTGTTCGCTCACATTGTCGACATCATCAATTTATCAGTGATTTCGAAACAGGAAGTGTGAAGCCTTAGATTACAAATTTACAACTGAAACTTTTTTCCGGCTGAATTAAACAGTTTTCTACGACAATTAAAAGTTATATTAAATAAATTGAATATAACAAAGTAAAATAAACTTTGAAATTGTATATCCGACAAGAAATAACATCAGATGCTCTAAACTCGTCCCTAGAGTGTTGTATACAGTCGTAAACGCACAACGCACACTTTAAAGCTTAAGAAGCCTGCGGTAGTGAAGCTTTAATCTTAAAAAATTATTATTCACTTTAGTGAGTATGGGAGCAGAGCCAGAAATAGAGCCCGAATCGTGTTTACTCAAGGACGCTGCGCGACACGAAATCCACGTTATGTATATACCACTGCTGCCTGTCGCCGTTCATGCGTGCTACCGAACAAATCACTAAATAGGCTCGCCCTGTTGCACCCCTGGGACTTAGGCGTCTCTTTTTCATGGGGGTGCATTGTGTTACGCGGAAATTGGCTTGCGGTCCCCGTGTATTTTCTATGCGGCTCTCTTTCGAATTACAATGAGCCACTGCTTTAAACGCGCCTGTAATGATGTGCCGTATACGAAATACCCGATACAGTCTCCCAATTGAAAAGATACTATGAATCTATGATTTGGGGTAGCATTACCGTACGATCTGTCCATTACAACGGGCTTTCAGTGTATTACATTTCCACTTGCAAAATTTCAATAAAATTGGATTCAACAGTATGCTTATAGTAGTAGCTATATTGCGTGTATCGATAGCACGTTACAAATTCTGTTAATATTATATAAACCGTTAAGAAGCTTTTGTAACATATCACGTTTGATTACAATAAAAAGAAAACAAGCGTAATTCAATCTGATGAATTTTCAATTGAAATAAATGTTAAAATCAAACCATTTAAAGCTAAACAAAGCACGAAGGGGAACGATAAACAATTCAAGCAAAACAAGGCTTCTGTCGCCAACAATTGACCAATGCAAGCTGTGTTCGACCATATAACTCAAGCTGAAAAGCATTGCCTCGCACGATCGCGTCTTTAGAAAAGGCAATCACTGCACCGCAAAAATACACGATTGAAACGCGATGTACAACTGAAGTACGCGTCGCGACAGAGTCGAGCCACCCTTGGAAGGTGCATGCGCTCGATCTATATTATACCGATCGTCGAAAATAAGAAAAAAAGCATTTTTGCACGATCGCAATTATAGCGCGCGCACAAAAGTCTCCGCGGTTATAATAAGGAAATACGAGAACGAGAGGGAGAAGGATGGAGAGACGCGGCGCACGAATTTGTACACGTAGAATATACGCGCTCTCGGCGCGGTATGCATTATGCTGAATTAATGGGGGTCATTGAAGGCCAGTTAAAGAATCTACTTCGATCCTCGCAACGATAAAGAAACGGCTGCGAGCCATGGGATATGAGAAAAAAAGCTCGGGCACTCGCGCGCAGAGCGTTTGTTTCATCGCCCTCTCCTTTTTGGTCTCGTTTAAAATATTGTTTGCACCGGCACTCATTCGCGATAACGAGTATGTGCTTTATGCATTGTACGTTTGCGTGTATTGTTTTACTTGTCGTATATACTAAAATGGTGAGCTATACAACATTAATTTGCATGATATTCATTTCAACTTTTTCTCTTTTATCATTCCCATCCGGATAATTTCAAGTCTCTAATTCTCTGTGGAATACCATAATACGCGGCATTGTAAACCGGAATTTCATATGAAAACAGCTTACGGAGCGGCACAGAGCGAGATTATAGCGTTGAGTGGCTGCGCACGAAATTCGGAAACGTGATGAGCCGTCCCCGAGAGCTCCGATGTGGATTCAAGCTGATCGACACACAGCCCTCGTATTAGATATTTACATGGGAAAATTATGTATGGAGCAAGTGGATCATTGCGAGATTTATGTCTGTACACAAAATAATATATGTACTCTCTCGACTGTCAAAGTTTACATAATAACAATAATGCTCGATACGCCTGAAAAATACAATAAATATTAAGAAACGTAACGTATTTCATGCATTATTTGCAACGCATTTCGGAGAATCTAAAATTCTCGGTCCGACGAAGCTCTTATCAATGGCTTTTCTCTCTTTTTTCCTTATTCCGCACACACACACACCTAAAAAGCACGTGGATGGGAAATTGTGTACACTCACGTATTACGTTTATGCATCCAATCCGCAGTCAAGTTCTACGTGACGAGACTTAATAATATCCGATATTCGGGCAATTTCCTCATCTATAAAACTCAATTCGTTGAATCATTTTTATTTTCGTTTCAGGTTTTGCACTGCGTCGGTTCATCAATTATTCATTTTTTTTCTCCTCTGTTCTACCGCGTGTGTAGCACATATTTTTTATGATCCTGCTGCAAATTAGCACGTTTTTCGACAGATTATTTGAACAATCTTACGAGAACATGAATAACTTCTACAAACTGAACATTTTTTTAAGATTTACGATCTCCAGTCCTTTTTGTACGTCGTTGAAATTTCTCGTGTAATTCTATTACTAATTGGACGCTCATTTTTTACTACATATTCCAAGCATTTTCAACACTATTGCCATTATGACACAAGTGATGGCGATCGAACAACTTGAAAAATTCTTTATTCTACTGATTAAGGAAATATGTCGTTCAAAAGAAATTACGAACCAGAAAAAGCAGAGAGAATCGAGAGAATCGCTTCATCCGCGGATATCCTCCCACATATAATACCAACAAGAAAGTCTGCGAAAAATAAACGCGGAATATCAGGCTGAGTGTATAGAAAAAATACGTCGATCGTCAAATTCACTTGGCAAATGCTCGAGACCACGTGCATATAGATCGGACACGATATATACCAACCGACGGCGGGGGGTGGACGAATAAAATGAAAGTAAAGCGATATTTTTCCGAGGCAGCGCGTATCATCCTATCGTATAGCAGTGTTTTTGCGTCAGCAACAGTACGGCAGCAGAAAAAGTAACAGCGGCGACACAAGGTGAGTGCGTTTTACTCCTCCTTTCGGAGAGAACAAGGGTGGACGAGCAATAGCGAAATATTCGCTGATGCTGAGTAAGGGATCCCGCAAATACACATCCACTGTTTGTAGTGTGTATGTGACGTAGCAGAGCTCGCGCTGTCTCTCTTTCTCTTTATGGTGTTTTACTCGATTTGCCGGCTCTTTCTTTCTTTCTCTCTCTCTCTCTCTCTCCCGCTCTCTGTTTCGGTGCCGCGTAAGCCGGCTAAAGACGAAAAAAGAAAGAGACACGCGCATCCCCATAGCTTCGGATTTACAGATGTCAACTGTTTTTGTAGCGGCAGCTGCACGCAGACTGTCTCTTTCTCTCTCTCCCTTATACGTTCTCTCGCATTATCCTCTCTCTCTCTCTTTTTGGTCTCTGTGCGGCGGTGGTGCGTGTGCATTGCGCTCGTCCATGTACACATACGCGCGTATTATGCCTATATACGCAGGCTAGTGTCTCTCTTTGTTTTCTCTAGGTATATATATGCGTATGCGCCGGTGTCTCTCTTTCATTTTTTGACAAGGCCGCGCCGGCTTGCGTAACTGCGAGATGCATATCCATATGATGCATGTTATGTACGCTGTAAGCGCGTATCCTGTGCGCGGGCGAGTATCGAGTTACCGTATAAATACCTTTATTCGGTGGGTCTAGTAGTATCCGCTTCGATGCCGACGAATCAATTGGTTAAATTATTAGCCCGGGGGTCGCCGCTGCACTACTATTTTAGGGGACACAGCCCCTTTAATGCGTGCGCGAACAATCGCGTAAGCTGTTGCTTTTCCTTGTATTTTTTACACAATGTCCGTTTCTTTGTTCAATGCCGGATATATGTGTCGAGCAGAAATAATCCGGCTTTCACTCTGCTTATGCG
>UCOJ01002497.1:0-11364 GCA_900474305.1 Cecidostiba fungosa
AAGACTGCGATTTTGAGAGACATTGTCGACTCGATGCAGAAACACACCGATGGCGAGTTTATATACTCTTTCGGAAAGCAATACCGAGGCACGGATAACAAATCGATTGAAATGCACTGAACACATGTCGTCGTGGATATCAGATACAAGTCAGTCATCAATCACAGTTGATAAACAAATTCGCATTTTAACTGTAAGTAATAGCCACGCTTGTCTGCTGTTCTGTATGACCGATACGAAGAAAGCTTTTATTTATATGTTTATAAATTATTTAGATTACTGTGTTTCAAGTGAAATAAAATCAATCAAAACAATCGGTGAAATCAAAATCAACTGATGTTCATCCATCATTTTTTAAGACCAAATTCAAAACTTTTTTTCACTCATCAAAATTTAGAGAAATAGTTTTTATCACATTTATCGGCACTTCCACGATTGAATTTAGAAGATAATAAATCCTAATCTTTTTCAATTGATGTCCCTCATTTATAAACAAAACAAAAGCTTACATTTCTTCCAATGTTATTATTCAATTTTGAAGGAGCTTCATAAAAAACATGTGATATCTTTAACGAAAACTCGGTATATATCTCGGATGCATTCTAAAATAATTCGTCTCGTACAGAAGCTGCACCATCGCTTCCTTGAAATCTCTTCGCTTCAGACCTTTCTCATGTTTCACATCTTTTTTTCATTAGTCGCTTCCACGCATAATTTAAGAGGCCCAGGGCATATGGCTCCATAGCATTATGCGCTGCTCGAGTCCCGCCCAAAATTCCACTTTGCCTTGCGTGCGATTGATCGAGGCCTCAACTTTTCTTTCGAAAATTAGAAAGCTTGTTAGCGATGTGGTAAAAGGTATCAGAAATTGAGCTGCTTATAAAACGGTGTCTGTAACGGGTGAGTGGTAGGTCGAGGTGTTATTTTTGCGCAAAACTCATTTAAAGTAAGATTGAAAGACGTGTGCAAAATTACTGGATAATTTGCTTTCATTTTGTATTTTGATGGTTAATACTCCTTTAATTGATGTTTTAATAAATAATCGAAGTAAACTTTTGTATGCAAAGTGAGCTGATAAAATTTTAGAGCTCGTATATTTTTACAACAGTTCGTTGACATTAAACTTTTTTTTTTCATAAAAACATTATTTGTGAGTGGTAATTCGATGTTGTTCAGTACTAAAATATCAAGTACGTTTATCCAGTAACGACGAGCTACATCTAATGTACGGTTTCCAATTTTTCATTTTTCTATTACCGTTTTTCAAACAAAACTTTAATGAAAAAACACAAAGGTATATTTTGAATTTTTCACTGAAACATAATACGTTAATATTCTTGTTCGTCATAATACGTTAATATTCTTGTTCGTCAAAAGCACGTAAAGTTAGATAAGAAAACAAATAATCTCTCTTCACAGGTCTTCAATGTCAACGTATATAATCGAGAATCTTATTCTGTAGGTAGCAATTGTTTCGTTTGTTTTCGTCGATACAAACCCAGCGAAAATGCCGTATAAGATTCCTCCATTCGAAAAGCACACTGTAGTATAAGCTACGAGGTGAAATTTACGACTTTATTAAGATCCGGCCGCATTGATAAGGCGCGAGAGATAAAGGGCAGTCGCTACAGAGCCAAGGAAATTGCCCATATCCCATAGGCTCTCCCTTTCTCTCCTTTCTCTCTTCCTCTCATTCTCCATTTCGCGAGAGATTTATTTATTTATTATTCGTGGCTCGGCTCTTATCTCCATATTTATTCGCCGGAGATAAGAATATTTCGTGCTCTCGGTCTCTCTTGCACGATGTCTAGTCTCGCTCGGGCCATCGGTGTGCGCCTGCCGAAGGGGATGATTGATGCACGATCCGCGCCGGCCTGTCGGTGTAATCGATATCTTCTCGGAATCTATTCGCAAAACATCCTTTCGCCCTTCTAGACTCTACCCTTCCATCTTTGAAGATGCGCAGAGAACTTTTCAATGTATTCCGAGACGCACGCACACCTGATTCATGCGGGATTCGCGAAGCTTTGCCACTTTTCCCTTCTTTTTTCAGGAAAATAAACCTGTAGTATGGAAGGTCATTCGTCATCGTTACAGCGCGAGTTCGAGGAAGATGTTCACAGTAGTGTCGGATTTTTCATTTAGCTGATCGTTATTTTACAATCGATAAAAATTGCAAGTGTTATTGTACTTGTTGCAGGTGACGCATTCTTTCGCACCAATCCGTTTTGTTTATTTTTCATGCGAAGCTCGATGGTGCATCTTTTATTTTGCCTCGTACATTGGTCGTACCTTGCGTCGTGATGTAGCGTGGAAATCGACGATGATTAATTATTCGAGGTGTGCGGCAACGTGGTAAATGTATGATTTTTAATGATTCATGATGATTGGATTATTAATGATTCGATGGGCGATGAATACTGAGCGTGAAAGTATGAATGATTGCGCAGATTTTAAAGTGGAATTATTTTATTCCACCGATGGCTATATAGGAATTCTGCAGTGGCTGCGCAAACATCGAAATATATTTTAACATCGAAATTCGGTCTTTTAGTGAAAATCTGTATCAGCAAAAATGATAAAATAAATTCGTTAACCTCTGGTCAATGCAAATGTTAACTCGCCAATAATTCTCGCGTGCAGTTATTAATAAAAAACCTCACTTGGTTTGTCTTTCACTAACAATGGGTAAGCCAATAGCGTAATTGAGCAATTGATTGCCACTACCGAAGCGGCTCCCACGCACACGCAGGCTGTGCATAAACCTTAAAACCTTCGGCTCGCCAAAGGATGAGAATTTACATAAACCGTCTATTAAGTCTGTCTTCTCTCTCGCACGCGCGGCCGCGCGGGGGCTGCTTTATTGAATGCGCGCACACTTTCTCGCGGAGGGAAGGCCGGATCGCTTGAAGGAAAGTAATAACGTTTGTTGAACGACGCGCCGAGAGAAGAGAGATGAAGCTGCAGAGGCTGATGCTGCGTATACAGCAGTGGGAGAAGGAAGAAGCTGCCTTGCTTAGCGTTATATTAGACGTTGTTTGAATCTGAAGAGACTATATATTTTTGTATTTATCCACTATGGCGGCCAATAGTCTTGTCATATTATAATTTTTTTAAAATTCTTCAGCTCCCTATTGTTGGTTGGTTGTAATATTCCAAATTGTTTGGTCTGACGTTTTGAACAAATTATATTGCAAAGAGTACATTCTAAGAGTTGCATAAATTAACGCAATAGTCAAATATGTTAAAGTTTTCTGGGTCAGGCGGCCGCAAGCATCTTGCTTTAATGCTCAAGTAATCGATAACACACGAGAAAGTGATTTTTATTTTCGTTCACCGGCTGTGCAGCACACATTCAACTTTTCTCTTTTCATTTCGTTCTTTTATTCTCCAAGTATCTGAAAACAGAGAGCGCGAAAAAACAGCAAGAACGAAAGCATGCGAAAGACAAAGTCAGCTGTATGTCTGTACGAACGATTTCCTGCAAGGATGATCCGTCGAAGCCAAAATTAAAACGCCACGTCGACAAAAAGAGCCAGGAAAATAGGAGGAAAAGAAAAGGGAAAGGTAAACCAAGCTTTCAGTGTATATATATCCCATTCCCAGGTTGGCCTACACCGGGCTCTCTACACATCGAGCTTCAGGCGATCCTCCGCGTACGCGCAACTGGGTCAACCCCTTGCTCGTTCCTTTTTTCGTCTCGAGAGAGAAAGAAATAAGCGAGCGGCGCAACAGCGCACGCGAATTCCGCCCGCGGAGAAGGGGTTTATACGCGACTTTGCCGCACTCGTGTCGACCCGAATTTCCTTCCTCTGGATTTGTGCGCCACCGCTCTATACGTTACAGCCAAGCACAGCGGTCTCACTTGACTTTTGATGACGAGGGCAGGCGCAGAATTATTTCAATCGTACAGTGTACGTAAGGCGCTCAGGTTCAGTTAGATGAATTTTATCGTCCCTAGCTGGAAGCATGACGAGTGCAAAATTCAGGAGCAGCCGGATTAATTCGACGCGGGAATATCAACCCCCTGAAACTTTAATCAGCCTAACAAAAAATGAGGATCTCTTATACGACGCAGGAAAGAGAATGCCGAGAGCGACCTGCGAAATTGGGTTCACTTATCAGAAGCGCGCGAGGATGATATACCCCGACGAAAAGCTATGGCGGTGATCCCTCGCCGGTGCGCATTTATAGAGAGCTACACAAATTGATTTCCTCGGACGGCTGACCATCTGCTGCCGGCGAATATTTGCTGCATGTTTGGCGTTACCTTGAGGGGATCGAGCTCCAGTCGAGTGTATACATACTCAATATTCAAAACGAAGCAACTGAAAATCAGTGGATAAGTTCCGAGTCCAGACAGCCAACGAACTCGGACGGAGCAGTGCGCTCGGACACGTGTCTCGCGGGGCGCCACACGGCGAAGATCGTCGGAGATTTCCGAGGGCCGCCGCTGCCGCGTGCGCGCACACGAGCCTCTTCGTCGCGGGATCAATACGCGGCAGGACCAGCTCTTCCTCTCTCTCACTCTCTCTTACTCCTTCGGCCTCGTGGAACGAACGCTGATTCTCTTACTTTTCCGCGCTTATCTCGTTTCCTGCGGGTGCGCGCTTCCGTTTACTGAGTAGTTTGCGGTTTGCTCCTCGGAACTTTTTAACGAGAGCATAATGCAACAAACAGTCATCTTTTCGTCGTTATACTCGCTGATCGTCAACTTCGAAGTTATATGTCCGGAGAGTAAATAGGTATATACTGCGATTCTTGCTTGGTATAACGGTATATTTCCGAAAACGAATAAACGTATAAATTTTATCAAAGCCGAGTGCCCTTCTTCCATTCCGATATCTTGTTCCCTTCGCTATCTAACTTTCTCTCTCTCTCTCTCTGTCAATTTTTTTCCTCCAGTCAGTGTATACGAGGGACGGATGAAAAAGCCGAGATAGCGGCAGCTTCTTTTGGGCTTCTGCGAAGATTCGAGCCACGGAAAATACTGGAAGAAGTCTCGCTCTCTATAGCTCCGGCTCTTCTCGGGCAATCGCGCAATTACTCCTTCCGTCGTTTCGTTATCAAAACGGCGCAACTCTCCTCTACTCTCAGCTTCTCGTCTCTGTGGGGGGTGGCGTTTTTCTTGCTCGAATTAATTCTTCACGAGGGGTATATCGAAAAATCTTTATCGCGTATCGGCCGTCTTCTTTATTATCATCGAGTTAGCTCGTATTAATGGAATGACTATGGGCTTTTCTGAGAGACATTGAAAAAAAGTGTTATTTCGAAAATAGCAGTTTCCACACAGTTATATGTATAATAGACTTTCGATTTTCTCAGAGAATCGAGCGCAGCTATAACGAGGTGCGATTATTCATCGACAACGATGATTAGGCGATTCGCGTGGAGAATTTCGTCTAAGTCTACTTATATAAAATGAATTCTGGTGATTAAACACAAATGAAATTACTACCGCTTCTACACCTCGACGCGCGCGCTATCGTGTGGCGCAATCACTTTAAAAGAATGACTCTCCAGCTATTAATTTTGTGCTTAAAGCTAAGCGAATAAAAGAGAATCTGAGCGAAATCTCGGCGTGACGTACACCAGAGGAGCACGCGAAACTCGCAGTGGAAAGAAAAACGGGCTGCGGCGTTTTGCCGCTACGGCCGTGTGCAATTATATATACCTTCTCCATCGGGCTTATCAAAACTGCAGAGGCGGCACTGCAGCGACAGCACTCTCCCACCTGCGCGCACTGCGCCCATGAATAGATACATATGTAATTTCGCGCTTGTGGAATGAAAAGAGTCGAATTGAAATTGGCAGATAATACAACCCTTTTTTTCGCGTATCTTCATTAACGTCCATGAAATTCAAATTACGTGTAATTTTTGAAATTGCTGTAGAGTGAAATTCTATACTCGATTGTAAATACAGTTCTGCATAAGTTTCTCGCATCGTTTCAGTACATGACACTCGACTTCTTGCATAAACGCGCAAAGTATACTCCGCTGTATCCTTCTGCTCACTTGTAGGTATAAAAGCTTTTTCGCGATGGCGAGACGTTATCGTCTCACCCCAGGCCGGTAATTACGATTCCCCGTTCGATATCTGGCTCTCTCTCGTATAGCTTATCGCAAAAATAATGCGTGTCAAGCGCCGTCGTCGGGGGGCGCGTACATAGGAAGCGCCCAGTCACTTCCGTCGTGCGGGCTCCGTTGCAGCCGGCAGCCGTCTTTTCTATTCGGAACGAAATGCAGTATAGCGGCTCCGCTAGATTTGTAATTCAAATTTCGCGCGCGCGATTCCGCGAATCGATCGCCGCTTGTATATTCACGTGCGTGCCCGCTCTATGCTGTATAGGCGGTGGGGGGATTCGATGTCTTCTCTCCGTCTTTCTTTCGCGCAGTATAAGCGCGACTGGCTTATTTTCCTTTACGTATTCAACTGTCTTTCTCTCTCCGTCGGGGTACTTTGTTACTTCCCGGGTTGACTCGCTATGCTACTCTGTCTTTTAAGCTATTGGCCTTTTTTCTTCTTCTCTGTTGCTTTCTTTGTCCAGCGTTCTCTCTCTGCTTCTCTTGCAAATTAACACTGTAAGGGATTCTATTAGCGGTTCTCCAGCCATTGTTTCCACGGATTTCTGCCTTAATGCGCCGGCTGACGCGCTATCTTTATGCATTCCAGATGGACTGCTGAGAATTATTGAGAAGCCATTAAATTGCTATATATTTGAACAAAAGCCATCAACAATACCTCGTTACCTCGCAGTTCTATCGAAAATATTACAGTGTTCAAATACAAAAGAATTCCATCCATATGTAAATCAATAAAAATTTTCCTATCTTAAAAACCTGACATGGTTATGCGTCAAATGCATCCGTCGCTCCTAGAATTATCTCATCCACAGTGCAAATCGTTTGCTAGGAACGTACAACACCGACCCACTTTACAATCGTAAATTAGATTATTTTTTCTCCCTCTCTCGCAATTTTCCCACTGGCGTTCTTACTATCCCTATCGCTCTCCTCCCTCTCTCTCTTTCTCTTGCTCGTCGTCCGTCTCGCGAAAAGAAGGAAAACGTCCGCCGCGTGCGGCTTATCGAACGATCGAATGCGGAATTGCAGCCGCGGCGGCAGCAGCAGCAGTCGAGAGTCCCTGGCTCTCTGTCTCCGCGCGATTTTTCTTAATTCCGACAGTTCAATTGCATTCCAGGCTCGTTGTGGTTGGCGACGCTGCTGCCGCGAGATGGGAGAGCAAAAATATCCGAGCGGAAAAAATGGGAATCCGCAGCGCAATTAAGGGGCGCTGACTGCTAATGTCCTCTCGATCTGCATCGTCTGCAGTCTTTTTGTTCTCTAGGCTATGCTTCTTCTTCACTGGCTCTTTGTGTGATCTGACGGATGGTGGGATTGCGCCTAGGGAGATAACAGGATCGTAGACGAACTTCTGACGCTTTTAGGTCGTGAGATTCTTGACGTCTTCAACTGATGACTTGTTATGGGAGAACTTACCAGAGAACATCCGAGAGCAAGGGGCAATGTAACGCTTGTCTCCCTCAGCTCTCTTTAGACATTATATCACTTATAAACCACGAGTATTTTTAGCGTAAAATAAAGTAAGATCTATTTTTCGGAGGTACATGTATAACTTACATCTTCCGTTTTCTCGTTTCAGGTGAGTGACCGCGCTCGTCCAACCAACCACCATCCATGACTAGCAATTTACGAAACAAAGCTGGTAAGCTTACGTATGTTACTTTACTTATGAATTTTAATATCAAAAAATATATACAGATGACAATACGCTGATTAAAATTGAGAAAAAGTATGCGAAAAATATTCATAGACCGCGTGCTTCCGAGAAAACACGTAATTTTTGTGTCTCTCGGATCCGTCCTCCTCATGCATCCAGCCGTATAGCTCACTGCAGGGGTGGAATTTTTTAATAACCGGCCAGCGACCAGTAGCAGCGTCCACGGGATGATCTGGGAATGCCTCGAGGACATCGTCTGCGGAATCGCTGACCCACTTCCTTCCTCCTTCCTGTGCCAATATTTTTCTATAAAGACGACGGCGAACGGCGGGGGATATATTGGGGCAAAAAAGCGACGCGCGGTATATATCGAATGCCGCGCATTTCGATCGCCGCCAGTCTAAATCACTTGTGCTCCGGGTCTCTCTTATCGAACTGAATCGAAGTGAGGCAGGGGGGAAGCTTATAGGAGATAGATAGAAGGAGCAATATATCCGACGGTTCAGATGAGAATATATGCGGCACGATGTTTTAATTTATCGCAGGAAAATTGCCTTTGGAGAAGGACAAAGGGAACTGGAAGCAATTTTAAATTATAAAGGTCTGATACGCGACTAAGGAAATTAAAAGCGAAGAGAGATCACTGGTTTCAGATTTTTAATTATCTATTTGCTATAAGTCGCGCGTGTTCTACGTAACAATCACTCCCCCGAATAAATTATAACAGCGCAACGAAAGTTGTCGAGCTGGCGTAAATATATTTTAATAAACGGAATATTCCAAAGCTCGACAATGAAAGTCCCGGTCTGAAAAAAAGTAAATAAAAAGCGAGAGGCACGAAGAAAAAACTGGAAATAAATTTCATTACACAGAAGCACTCGGCGGTGGCGAGAACGCGAGAAAAATGGCGCGAAAAAAGCCGTTTAATTTTTTATTTCACGCGACTACGACGAAGGAGATGAAAAATGATGTTTCGCGCAGAAATTTCGAGAGATAGGCGGTGCGACGAGGGGGACAGCAATTTCCAGTTATAACGGCTAATCCGCATTTCATCGGGCCGCCTAAACGCCGCCTCGTCCGTCTTCTCCCTTCTCTCTTTCTCCGTCTCTCTACTATATCGTCGCGCGCGCTCGCGAGGATAGAGAAGTCGGAGTCTCTGCTGCAGCAGTCGCAGTAAAATATAATTGGGTTTCGGGGATTATCCCGCGAGCCCCAAGCCCCGTGCGACTTCCAGCTCTGCGATGCGCTCCGCACTGTATGTATATATGTATATGATCTTTTTATCTATCTTTCTTTCTGCCTCCCGCTTCAGCTCGTTTTTTACTGGCTCTTCTGCATTTGCGCGCCAGTCCCTTATTTAAGAGAGGTTATTTAAAACGCGCGTAAGCAAGTCGCGCGAAATTTTCACTTCCGTGCTCGTTGGAGTTCTTGTTTTTTTGCGAGTTTTAATTCTTTTTTTTTCTTTTAAGAGAGCGACTGCCGAGAGCTACTACCGAGCCAAATCGAATTCTAGAATCGCTGATTGTATAGAGGGATTTGGTTAATTAGGTAATTTTCACGACGCGGTCTCGCTGGATAACGGAACCGTGAATCCTTTCGCTTTGAATGTTAATTTTTTCGACGGATGAATTTGATTAAAAAAATAATGGGAAGCTCCAGCGGATTCATTTACGAAAAGTAATATTACGATTGAAATTCACGCATATCTCAGCCATTCTCTACTTTTATCACTAACGAGAGATATGATTGTGGTAATATCAAGTCAAGTATAGTTTCGTGATAGATAATTTGGACGAGAAAAGCGCGCGTCAATCGATTTGCTGTAGCTTAATTTACTGATGAAACTGTGCGACAAATTCTCGACAAGCCCTCGGTGCACGATCGACCTCTGGAAGGTCAACCTTTTTCTAGAAGTATATATCCCGCGAAAAAATCAAACGAGACTGAAATTTACGTACGAAAAAGGTAATACAAAGTGAGTGAAAGAGGGAGGGGGGAGGGGGGAAGCTGCAGTCACAGTAGGAACGAACGGAAGTGACGGAGTATGTGGGAGCCAAGCGTATATATAGAGACGGGGGTGGCCACGAGTACCTATAGCAAAAGGAAGAGGCAGAGGAGTGGGAAATAGACTGGGCGCCAGTCCGGTAAATTGGCTCCATTCATCAGAGGGTTTTCCTGTCGCGACGCGACTGCCTGCTCTGGCCTGCCATGCGACGCGCGACTGGCGAGCTCCCGCGTCAATGCGCCAGAAGGAGCGAGAGCGAGATAACAATTTATATCTGATACCTCTCGCTCCTCGCGCTTCCAGTCTCTCGCAAAGTCACTCTTCAGCTTTCCGTTTAAAGAAGACTTCGTGAGTTGGAGATGAAAATGTCGAGAATGCGCGGCCATTATTTTATTTTTAGTAATTTACAGTACAAACACACATACACTTTAAAGAAAATGTGAAATTTTGATTTCAAGCCGATTTTCGTTTGTAAATTTTGATGAAGATGTTCTTCTCCGAAGTTCGGTGATTTCAATTTTCCAAGCAGCTAACTTAGAATACGGATCTCTCCATACAGCCAAAGCGAGTTGCATAGGGTGACGACAGAGACGTAGAGAGAAACCAAAGCGGAACAGAGAACAGCCAGAGAGTAAGCGAAGGATCAAGATTCCACGATGGTGCTTCCTGTGCGTCTGCCTGAATTCGATGCTTAACGAGCGCGATCCTCGACTATATGCGCCGCCTCGTCCTCTGTAAGATGAAAGGATAAACGCCTCGACGTCGTTGTCGTCGTAGTAGTATAGCTGGAATCGACGAGCCCCTTCGAGTCGCTGCACTGCACTGCACAGCCCAACAGGAGAAATTGCAAGGGAATGCATGAACGCCAGGGTCTCGGACGAACTTAAATGCACGAAATTTGTGCAGTCGTATGTGCTGCGCGTAATGAGCAATGCTCGGTATACACTGATTTGAATAATTTTATTTAGCAATTTGGTAAAGGTTCAAAAGTTCAATTTTGTGAAAGTGAATTGACTTATCCAATATTATTTTCTTATTTTAAAGTTATTACATCACAAACGCAAGTCATAATTATTTCAAACCAACGAGAAACACGTCGCATGAGATTATGGATCTTCATGTATAATCTCGGAAGCATATTTTAAAATTTATCAACCTTAATATTTTATACGTATTGCTAATTATTGGAAACGTAACTTGAGATGATTCATTCGCAAAGCATATGACGCAGTTTGTCAAATTCGTCAATTTAAAATTAAAGCGCAAATCAAGTTCTCAGAGCGCCTTTGAGCGAACAATAAATCGACCATAAATTCTGCAAACTCGCGAACCAGTGCAGCCGATCACCTGAAATATGACAAAGCCATGAATAACCACCTCCAACCCAACCCCGAAATCCGTTCTCAGGCACCGATTTCCCTGACAAAGCGCAACCCCTTTTTTAACCTAATACACACCCGTATTTCCCGGGACGTTTGACCGATCGAAGCCCTGGCCGCTTTGTTTCTTTCCGCGAGCGCTCGACACGGCTTTTCACTCAGAGGATTTAGCGCCGAGCCCAGGCGCGTGCCATCATAATCAATCGATATATATATATATATATATATATATATATA
>UCOJ01002498.1:0-11298 GCA_900474305.1 Cecidostiba fungosa
CTCGTTAAAGCCGTTTAAAGACGTGAAATTTATTTTCACTGAACCTCCTCAGTGAGATAGAGTCTTTTAGCTGAGTGAAGCCGGCAAGTCAAATCGCGAAACCTGGCGCCTTATAATAATAAATTCGGTTTTCGTGATTGTAGGACGTTGTAGCAAATTTTTAACGATAGTAATTTCAGTCAGAAATCACCACGTTACAGTTACCACGATTAAAAACACCAGACAATATTTTTATTGGAGGTCTAGTAACTAACAATAAGAACGAATGCTATATAATGGCTATTAATGTCTACGAAAAGGATGTATAAATAGAGATACCAGAACAATACTTAGAACCATGCACATTTATTGATTCTAAAGATTTTTTCTCATCAGATTACAGCGACATGGAGCCTATCGCTACAGAAGAAAGGTTCAACAAAGTGATAAATTTATTACGCCTCGATCACCTAAATGACGAAGAGAGTCTACATGTAAACAGTATAATCAAGGATTAGAAAAAGAAATTGTAGTTCATTCAATGTCTGCCTACAATAGCCCAGTACTGATAGTACCCAAGAAGCCTGATTCACAAGGACAAAGCCAGATGCATATCCGATTTCTCATATAAATGACATATTAGATCAACTAGGTGGTTATAAATATCTCAGCACTTTTGATCTTGCCAGTGGATATCATCAGGTGAAAATGGACCCGAAGGACCATCACTGCTTCGACATTCCAGCGTTTAATGAACTTAGTTAACAAGATGTAGAGTTATTATTTCACCTAGATGACGTCATCATATACGCATCGAGTCTCTAAGAACATGAGAAAAAAGTAAGACGATTGTTCAAACGATTAGAAGGTGCTACACTTTCATTACAAACTGATGCGTGCGAATTTCTCGCTAAAGAAGTTCAATACTTAGGACATATAATAACTGAGAAAGACGTAAAACCAGATCCCAAGAAGACGTAAGGTAAAGGATAGGGGAGAAAATGATAGTGGAATTCGAAACGCACAAAGGGTTGAGGCAAGGATACCTACTCAGCCCGTTGCTATTCAACGTGGCAATGGGAGACGTGGAGCAGGAGATGAGTAAGATCCAGGAAGGAGGAGTGATACTGGGTAAGGTGAAGTTTTGGATGGTGGGATATGCAGATGATATAGTGTTACTGGCAAACAATGCAGCAGGGCTAAAACAAATGATGAAAAGATTCGGTAGATATTTGAAGAGGAAAGGGCTGGAGCTAAACACAGAGAAATAAAAAATCATGGTCTTAAAAAATGGAGGAAGGAGAAAGAAGGAGAACAGATTTGCATGGGGAGAAAAGGAGATAGAAGTGGTGAAGGAGTTCGAGTATCTATGATACACGATGAAAGAAAAAGGGAAAAAGAGGGGCAAATAAAAAAGTTAAAAGAGAAGGCAAACGCGGTGATGAGCACTATGTGGGGAATAGGATAAGCGATGTTTAGAGGAATAAGACTGTGTGACGCCATAGTGAAAAGTGTAATGGAGTACGGAGCAGAAATATGGGGGTGGAAAGCACAAGAGGAGCTGGAGAAGGTAAGGTACATAGAAGGTATATAAAGTGAGTACTGAAACTGGACAGGACGATACCAGAGTACGTAATGTTATGGGAGTCAAAACGGGACAGGATGGAAGTAAGTGCGAGGAAAAGGACCATAAAATACGAAGGAAAACTGAGTAAGGCGGAAGAGGGATCGATTCTGAAGGCATGCTGGAACATACTCAGGAAGGAAGGGAAGAGGTAAGAAACAAGGGCAAGTAAAAGAGGGAAGGACATAAGAGGGCAGGAACTGGAGAGATACGGTTGGTAAAAGGAAGGATATATCAGGATAATAGAAAGATCTAATGAGGGACGAGATAACAGTGACTTGAAGGGAACTACAAGTATATAAATGGAGAGATAAGGTAAGAGATTCAAGCTATGCGGAAGAGATAAAGGGAGTAATGAAAAAACAAGGAGAGGTGGCAGAATACCTGACGGAGTACGGATGGGATGCGAAGCAAGAGGTGAGGACACCTGATGAAGGAGGAGGACAGAAATGCAGGGCATGCGGAGAGGTGAAGGAGACGGTGCGACACATATTCGAGGAGCGAGGGAAACAGGGAAAGCGGAAAGAAAGTGGGAGGAAATACTAAATGGAAAGAAAAAGAACGTGGGGATAATAAAGAAGGTAATGTGGGAAATAAATAGATGCGAATAAGAAAGAGGGGAAGAGGAGCAAGGAAGATAAAAAGAATGAGTGGAATAGAAGGGAACGAAATAGACCGCAGGAATTGGAGACACGCAGGCAGGAGAGAAGATAGACCGAGAAAATGCAGGTAGACCTGGTTAATGTGAAAGAGGCTTCAGGGTACAAGAGGAGAACGAACGGAGAGAGTGAGAGAGAAGGAGAGAGATCACATGGCAAAAAATGTTAGTACGGAAAAACATGGAAATAACACAAGAGAAAATGTCGAAGAGAATGCAGAGCAAAGAAGCAGTGAAGGAGGAAAGAAGGAGACAGAAAGAGATAAGAGGGCTGAAGGATGAAATGGAAAGCTGGAAGGTTAAAGCTAAAGTGGAAAGAGAGAGAAGAGAAACGTTAGAAAGAAAGGTACAAAGCATAGAGGAGGAGGTTGAGGTTATGAAAGGAAAAATAAGGGACATGAGGGAAGAAGAAGCCAGGAAGGATAGAAAATGGGAAGGTTTGAGGGAGAGAATAAGGACGCTGGAAGAAAAAAGCAGAAGAGGAGGCGAGAGAAAGAAGGTAGAGGAAACGAAGAAAGAGATTATTTACAACACACCTCCTTAAATTTATAATCTTGTTCCATTTACATAGGAATAGTTTTTTATATCATCATTTTAAATTTATTACATCAACACGGCTCCTTAAATTTATAACCATGATTTTTATATAAATAGTTTCAATCAATCAATCAATTTAACGCTTGTTTATTTTTCATAAACTTTGTTTTGTCTAAACTTTTTGTTAGCATATCTGCTAAATTATACTGAGATTCTATTTTTGTAATGTCAATTATGCCATTTTCATAATTCTCATTAATGTAATAATATTGCACTTCGATGTGCTTTGAATTTTTTGTAAAATTTCCGTATTTTGCGATCGCAATCGCTCCTGAGTTTTCCTCGTACATATTAATACAAATTTTACATTAATTTCTTATTGCATTTCTGTTACCGCTTCTGACATGGCAGTGTCTAACTACAAAGCCTGTTGTAGATTTCCTATCTACACTGTCTCCTGCGTAGTCCGAATCTATCATAGAATCTAGTATTTCGCTTTTTGCATTGTCGCAATATGTTAGTTTTAAGTCTTTAGTCTTATACAAATATTTCAAGACTCTCATCGCATATTTATAATGCTTTTGGTCATAACAACTTTGGTAACGATAATTTACGCTATATGCAATATCTGGCCTAGTGCCTGTACTGATATACAATAATTCGCCGATTATATTCTTATACTTAATTCGCTCATCTATTTCACTAGCTATTCTAGCTTCAAATTAGACTCCATTGGAGTATCATACAGTTTGGCATTTTCTAAACTATGTTTTACAGCTAAAGATTCAATATACTTAGTCTGACTTAATGTCATTTTGCTTCTATCATTACTATAATTTATATCTATACCAATGTATTGACTGATTTTGCCCATATCTTTCATTGCAAATCTTTTCATTAAACTAGCTTTTACTTGATTTATTTTATTTTTATCTTTGCAAAAAATTAATAGGTCATCTACAAAGACTAGTATGTATATTGTATCTTTGGTTTTATTATTTATATACAAGCAATAATCATAATTACTTCTCACAAAGTTTACGTTTTCCATGAATTTGTTAAAGCAATCGTACCAAGCTCTTGGGCTATCTCTGAGATCATAAAGTGCTCTTTGCAATATACAGACTTTATTGTCTCCTGTTTCATACCCTTTCGGTTCATTTATATATACTTCAGTTTTTACATCGCCATTTAAAAAGTTTGTCTCTACATTCATTTGTTATATGAGTAAATTATTTTTGCAACGAAAAGACAATAAAATTTTCAAAGTTTGCATTTTTCCTACTGGCGAATAAACATTTTCAACGTATTCTCTTTGTTGAAATCCTCTTACAACTAATCTAGCTTTATAAACATTATTGTTTTTCTTCTTGTAGACCCATGTTACATCAATGGCTTTTTTGTATTTTGGTCTTTCAACAACTTCCCAAGTATTATTTTTCTTAAGACTATTAATCTCTGAATCCATAGCAATTTTCCAATGTTTATAATCATTTGAAATTAACGCCTCCTCAAATGTATTCGGTACATTTGCATTAATATAAGTTACATAAATATAATGTGATACAGGATTTCCATATCAATTTACAGGATTTTATTTCTATTTGACGTTCTTTTTACTGTTAAATTTTCTCTATTTTTATTTTCAATTGTATTTAATCATTCTCAATATCATTCTGATTGTTATCTCTATTTTCCCCGAAGGTTTGAGTAGAAGGTAATATATCATTTTTGTTTGAATTTTCATCATTTTCATCAATTTTAGATTCGTTTTCCAGTATTTCATTTTCTTTGTTTACAGATTCGCTATTTTCCAAATCGATATCTTTTTCATCGTCATTTTTATCTAAACAAATGATTTGAATATTTTCTTCAACTATTTCTACATGTCCAGCATTAATTATTTTACCATTAACTAAGACTCTATAACCATTATCAGTATAACCTATTAATACGCCTAATTCCGCTGTATCATCCCATTTACTTTTTCTTAGTACTTCGGGTACTCTAACAAAGACTCGACTTCCATAAATTTTTTAATTTTCAACATTGGGTTTTTTTCCAAAAAATATCTTATAAGGAGTTTTATTTTCAGCTGTATTTGCAGTTGTGTGATTTTTTAAATAAGCTACTATTTTCATAATTTCGGGCTAATACCGCCTGTGTATTTTTGCTTCACGCATTAAGTATCTGCCCATATCAATTGCAGATCTGTTGTATCTTTCCACTACTCCATTAAGTTTATGGACGTAGAGTGTGCATGGCATTAATTCTATCCCTTTTGATTTTACAAAATCATAAATTTCACGATTAAAATATTCTTTACCATTATCTCATTGTATTTTCCTTATTTTTTAATTGAATTTATTTTCGACTAAATTATCAAATTCTTTTAAACAACTTGCAGTCTTTGATTTTTTTTTTATACAAAAAAATTCTAGTGCATTTACTATAATAATCAACAAATGTTAAAAATATTTTTCTCCACCATAACCAGTTGTAGTTGTGTGGGCTATTCAAATAAGTGTGAATTAATTCTAAAATTTTAGTATTTTTTGTTCTATTGTTTTCGAACGATACGTTTGCCATTTTACTTTTAATATAATTTGCACTTTTCATTTCAATATTTTCAATGATATCTGGCAAACCTTCAACTAATTTATTTTTTACTAATTTATTTAAATATTGAAATTTTACATGACCAAGTGCTCTATGCCATTTTTCTTTGTTTGATATTTTTAGTGCATTGACATTCATTTACTTACTTTTTTCTTTGAATACAAAACTTTTCATACAGTACAAATTATCAATTTTGTTTGCAACAGCTATCAATTCTCTAGATTTATTATAAATTGTTGCGTTTTCGTTTTTTGCAATTATTTTGCAATTTTCTTTGATTTTAGAGAGACTCAATACATTTTGTCTAATGCTTTCTACGTAATAAACATTTTTCAAATCTACTTGTTTTTGTTACAATAATTTTTGAAATCAATTTTAACAGAGCTTAATTCCATCTGGTAATTTTACATCAATAGGATTTTTTGACTCTATATATTTATAAAATAAATTTTCAATTTTAATAATATGGTCTGTGCAACCACTATCTAATAACCAGTTAATCTCTTTACAATTTTTATTATTTTCAACATACCCTGAAACATGATTTACCTGACTTATTCTATTATTTCTATACTTTTCGCGAGGGTAGGTATAGAAATTGTTGAAGTTTTCGCTATTTTCGTTATAGCCTGTTACGTTGTTCATTTCATGATGACACACATGGGTTGTCCACGACTCGGCCTGATAGTTGTTATGTTGCTCGCCTGCTGATTCTCCTCGTGGTGGGCCCGATGAACCTCGTCCTCGACCACGACCTCTATAGTTTCCACCTCGGTTGTAGCCCCGTTGGTTACCTTGTTGACCTTGGTTGGATTTACCTCGTTAAACTTGATGATTGGATTGACCTCTGCCTCGACTGCTTTGTTGTGGGCTCCGACAGTCTCTTTAGCGGTGACCAACTTTACCGCATCAAAAACATTTTCCTTCGAATTTGGCTGCAAAAGTACTCACATTACTCTTTTTATCAGTCATTTTTCGTAAAATTTTTCTCTTTAATTAATGATTTGACATAATCTACTGTCTTTTGATCTTCCGGAATGATATCAATGAACTCTCCTATTTAGCTATAGTTTAGTGGTAGTGCACGTGTCAAATACCTCATCTTCTCGTTTCCTGCAATTTTCCACCAGCCGTCTTGAATTCGTACACTGCTTTCTCGAATTCTGCGAAAAAATCGTCTACTTAATCAAAATTCTTTAATTTTTACTTTTTCCAGCTTTCCCTGCATATTATTTGTAGTGACGTGGATTGCGTCGAATACATCTTGTCGAATTTATTTATCATGTCGAAAGCTGTTGTACATTCACCTACATATTCTGTTTGTCCGAGATAGTACTAATTATCGTTGTTCTTCCTTTTAAGTCCATATTCTTTCATTGCTCTTATTGCTGGATCTTTACACTCTTTATATTCTAACAAAATCAATAATCTAATTTTCCAGCTTGAGTAGTTTGCACCATCAAAAATAGGTATCAAAATATCTTCTATTTTTGCTTGTTTAGCCATATTTGTATCTACTTCTTTAACGCGTATATTCTCGTATACTTGATTTCTCAATACAATAATTTTTTTCAATTCTTTAACTTCTGGATCGCGTTCTTTATTCACTATCTGTTTAAGCCACGACAACTCAAAATTTTCCACGTGCTCGCACGCGCCTTTGTGTTTTGTGCAAAATTAAACCTGTGGGGTATCGAGTAGCTGGGGGAAAATAGAGCCACCAATCGTTATTTTCGCGAGGTGGACTGAAGTTGACGAGAAGAGAGAAGCGACCCTAGAGGAGGCATCGCCGTCCCGAAGGAGGCCTTCATCGACGGCTACGTCGTGCTCAGGACGAGAGAACAGCCTTTTCATCACCTTCGCCACCAGCGTAACCCGGGAAGTAAGTTTTACTTGCTCAGGGCGCGAGTGGACTCGGATGACCGGGAGTTTTCGACGCGCGAGCGAGAGGTATTTTTGCGAATCGAATATCGAGGAGAGTCGTGAGAGTGATCTATAAAGTTGGGGATTCATAGACAACGAAGAGTTTTAAAGGGCGCGATCGAGACACGGATTCGAGGAAGTGGCTTTGGCGCGTCGCGGGGAACAGAGGCGGGACCTCCTCCGAGATTACGCGGAGAAAACGAATCAAAATTAGTTGTGTGGGGCTAGACAAATAAATCACTAGATACATTTAGATTCAAAAGATGCCTGGCTATACTCTCTAGTTTTAAAAACCGACATTAAAAACAGGAAATAATCCAAACCAAAGGAATAGGAATCCTAAAAATTCAACCTCGTTGCTTAGCAAAGCAAGACCACACCAGATTAAATAGCATCAAAAATCTAGAAAGCAGTAAAGAATTCATATACAACCCACAAATATCCTTAATTATCACAGAAATAGACCATTAACTTTTTCATAAATTAAAAAGAATCAATCATATCTTGTATTTTCCAACGATTAACCCCAAAAATGATTTAACATTAAAATCACAACTAACACTGGATATTATAATTAACAAATATGACGATTTCATGGATCACCAAGAGTATCATTCTAAGCACTCATACCTAACATATGGATCCATAGGTTCGAAACAATTTGCATAATCATTATAGTAATCTCACTATGTGCAATATGCCCCAGAATGAAAAATAAAAAAAGAAAAGTCTAAAGTAAATAACGACAATTATGACTGTGAATTACACCCAATCAATTGTGTATACCATCCTCTACAGCAAAATGAACAAGAAATAAATTGAAGTTATAGTAAAACAAAGAAAGAGAAAAAATAAGAATAAAAGGGAGTAAACATGTTACACATAATCCATACGCCACATTACATGCACCGCTTTAACGCCGCATTAACTCTAACTAACATTGCATTTATACTTGCTTGCGAAATATTTTTTGTTATACATTAAAATTTTATTGGTTTTCTTTACAGGTAAAAATGCAAACAACAATAATCAGAATAACATTGACGTTAGTTGTTTTCTTCAAGGGGATGTACGCCTACGAAATATCATACTTTCCGAAGAATCCCGGATTATACTTTGAATTCTTGGGTCATATTCATAACACCATAGATCAATATACATTCCAAACAAATATAGACACAAATCTAATAAATATCAACTAAACCGAAATAGAAAAACAAATTGATAAAATGTTATTAGAATGCAGTGGATTCCATACCGAATGTAGAACCATAAATTCAAGAATTAATTATATCACAGAAATTGGCAATAGATGTCGAACTATTCAAACAAATAAATAAAAAGGATAGTAATACACCAAAAATACAAAACAGATATTTCCCTCACTTACACAATGCAAAAATAGTAGATCAAAAAGCAAAAACTGTAAATAATCTGTTCCATAATACACCTAACCTAATACACCTTACGATGCAAGAACAAAATTTAAAAAGTTACAACAAAAAGTAGAACATGCCTATTATAACCTTACAATGGCATATAACACCACATATGAGTTCGGAAATCTAAACCAAGTCTGGAGTGCGACAGCTAAAATGCTAATAGATTCTTGCGTAAAAACTTCTAGAGAAGTTTTACAAATAAAGGAAATAGCTAAAAATAGAATAATTAGTAAGTTTTTGTTGCCTGAAGAAGTAATAAACAGTCTAACAACTACATTAAGAAATGAAAAACCGCATCTCGAATTATCAAAAATCGACATTCATTCTACAGATTTCAATAAAATAATTAACATCGATATAAAAAGAGATGAAGGCATTAAATTAACGATCAATATGCCATTATATAACAATGACACTCAAGAATTATATCCAATATAGGTTCCACAAATAGAAAATACATCAGATACTATACAAATAACCAAGAAATTTATAGCTAAATCAGCAGACACAGTTACACATACATTCTATAATCAGAAGCAGTTAGATAACTGTGTGATAAATGTGTGTAAATCAAGATTATTACTCCAATGAAGATACAGCAATTAAAAGAACTCAATCATGCGAACTGAGTATATTAACAGATAATAAAAACGTAGACTGGAACAACTGGAAAATAATAACAAAAAATGTAATCACTAATTTTTGGACACAAATACAATCTACAGGAGATTGGCTATTCACTACAATTACTGAAATACCAATGCATACAGAGTGTAATAATTTCCCCAATGAAGATCTATCAATAAAGGGATATGTCATTCATTCCAAAAATTGATAAGCCCACCACTCAGAAAACTATTTTTTTAAGGCTAAATTTAAAGTTAAATAAACAATAAATTATACTAAATACATCATATTTGATGATAGGCATTATAGCCATATTTTTAATCCTGTCAGTAATTACAAAAGTCTATAATATTTGAGTAGCCTATAATCGTCGAATTTCAAGTAAAGTAGTTATTTCTATCAACAAATACACTACATAGAAAAAAACCGCTGCCAACTTTATTAACAGTATGCTTTCTCCAAGAGATGTGATGATTAAAAGAATCGTTTTTCTTTAATAAAAATAGCATTATTATAAATTTTAGAATGCGTGAATCGACACACGATGCGAAGATAACTATTAAACAATTTCGAAAGCTAAATATATGCATGGACTCTACGTCATTTCATTCACTTTAATAGTTAACCTTACATTTTTTCAACTAAACTTCTTTATAAACAGTATTACATATATTTATCGTGGTAAGCATTTTTGGCCAAATATTAAATTTTAATTTTTACGAAGAAATTAGAAAATAAACACTTTACTTCAATTAAACGGCTCCAAAATTTAATAAGTTCTTTATTAGATCATGCTTGATGAAACTGTAAATTTTCGGCGAAAAATATAAATGCGTTAGGGAGTTATCGTGGTAACCATTTCCGCGCGCACACGCACATACATGCATACATACATACGTACATACAGACATACATTTTTCAAAAACCACTTTTCCTAACTCAGGAACCTCGAAAACATCGAAATCTATCAAAATCTTTGATATCGAAATTTTCACCATCACAAAGCTTTCTCTTGGAGAAAGCAAAAATACCACGACTATTGAAAATCACACAGTGGATTTTTTGTCAAAGTGAAACTATAGTGATTTTGCAGATCTACCATTATTACTGACTATTCAAAAAACTGAATTTTACGAAGCACCAAAACCATTATGACTTAAAAAGAAAAACAAAACAAGAACCACAACAAATCCCGAACCTGACTACATTAATATGTATTCAATTGTTTCACTACCACGGTCAATCAAAAGAGAAGACTACAAAACTACAATAGACGTCTGAGAAATGAAGTCAGAAACTTCTTTTAAATCAGAGAAAATACTCGAAGAAAAAGAAGAGCCAAACGAAGAAGCCAAACTAACACCATAATACAAGTATTCTTTTAGGTTAAAACTAACAA
The DNA here is from genome assembly GCA_900474305.1 of Cecidostiba fungosa. Taxonomy (NCBI): domain Eukaryota; kingdom Metazoa; phylum Arthropoda; class Insecta; order Hymenoptera; family Pteromalidae; genus Cecidostiba; species Cecidostiba fungosa. The sequence goes on from UCOJ01002498.1 coordinate 10,809, forward strand.
TTACTTTATATCTAAACCAACCAACAAACTTACACTATAACATAAGTATTTTTTAGGTTATAACTAATAATTACTTTAGTTATAACCTAAAAAATACTTATGTTATGGTGTTAGTTTGTCTTCTTCGTTTGTCAAATAAGAATAAAAATATGTAAATTTAGGTTAAATGTTTATGAAAAAAAAACAACTACTTCAAAAATTAACTATTTTTTCAAATCATTACATAATTAGACCATTATTGTGTCAGAGTATGATTTATGTTACATAGAATATAAGTTTTTTTTTTTTTTTTTTTTTTTTTAATGAAGAAAACAAAATAAACTAAAGCGTTAAAATCGCAACTTGATGCTTGAATGAATTGAATTTTGATAGAATTTTGATAGAAGTCAATATATATTTCAACATACACAACCACAATCAATAGATGTTATAAATATATCTGCATATCATAAAGAATACGACAATTTCATAAAAGATTCAAGATCAACAG
>UCOJ01002499.1:0-11304 GCA_900474305.1 Cecidostiba fungosa
CTATACAGTTGTACACGTTTTCAATAAAGTTATTACATCTAAAGTTATTCCGTAGCGTCAGTATTCTTGAGTCCGCCAATCAAATCCCCACAACCAACCCATCTTGGGCATCCAGACACCTAACTTATTGTCAATTTAACAATCAGAAGTGGGATAGAGCAAAAAAAGTGGTTAATCAAGACCTTAGTGTTGTGCGACAGAACTACGGAAAACAAAAAAAAAGAGATATAAAAGACTAAATCATAAAGACAGTATAAAACGGTTATATGTGCACGGTTACTGAAACAAGTTGGACGACGTAAAATTGGTAGACGCGCAAGAAAATGGCTCATGGCGGCAGTTCCGATCAACAGATTCCAACTTCGGCGATTGGAGAAATAACGTTTGACCGGTTCCAGCAAGGTCTCGTTAACCAGCCAGAGGTACATCGAGGTCGGTCTACAGAACAATATCAATTTCCTATTCAACAACCGCGTGCGACTGATCCAAGCATCGGAAATCAGAGTTTTCTTCAGAGGTCGGCGGGCAGAGGTATGCGAATAAACGGAAATCTTCCAAATCCGATTTCAAATACGGACAGATTAAATAGTAGAATCGAAAATTCTCGAAATCAGTCAAAAGGGAGCGATATGAGTCTCGACGAAAGTTTACCGCATCGCGTCCTCGCGCAGGCCGCAAATCCAACACTTATCAACACGCCAGGCCCGAGGTCCGTGGCTGAAATAGTAAATAGAAACGATTCGGGATTAGAAGCCCTAGTATCGCGAATGATCGAGGATAACAGTCGACGGGACGCACAGCGCGACGAAGTGATCGAGCGTTTGTTTACTCGACTTAGCATGAGCCTCGAAGCTCGATATGACAACAGCTTAACAAATCCGGCGATCACAACTCCGCAGAGCTACCAAGTAATGCCGGATCTTAGCAAAAATATTCCATATTTTACGGGAAATGAATCTTCAACGGCCGCCAAGGATTGGCTAAATAATATTGACAGCATGTGTCTGTTACATCGCTGGCCGAATAGCTTTGCCTTAGAAACGGCGCGAATGCATTTGAAAGATGGTGCTAGAGACTGGTTCTCTATGCGAAGATCTACACTAACTACATGGCAAGCCTTCCAATTAGCGTTTAAAAGCACCTATATACGCAATGATAGCACCACGGCGCGCTGGAAAAGGATGACCGAGCGCGTACAGCAAAACGGGGAAACCCTTCAACAATACTTTCATAACAAGGCAAAATTATGTAATGACCTCGAACTTTCCATTGTTGACACCAAAGAGCAAATACTAGTAGGGCTATGGTCTAGAGACTTGTATAATGCGATGTCCGCGCGAATACATAACACCACGGACGATTTACTTCATGATATGTTGGATTATGAATGTACGGCGAATCAACGCTTGAACCGTATAAGATCAAATTATCCAATACGTTCTCGGAGCAATAGTCTAATAAATAATAACGCTAGTATCATATCCATGGAGACGGCGCCTGCAGTCGCGGCACCCTCAGCTCCACAGCGTCCATCAATAAACGCAAGAGGCGAAATGCGGTGCTTTAACTGTAATACGTATGGTCATATCTCCAAAAATTGCGAGCAACCGAAAAGGGAACCTTACTGCGTCAAATGCAAACAAACGGGACATTTCCAGCGAGTTTGTCCCACAAGTATCAATGAAGTCAAAATTATGGAAGACCAAACTAACACTTCGATAAGTAAATATCTCAAGCCAGTTCTAATTAATGGAGTAACCCTGCATTCCTTTATAGACATGAGCAGTGCAGCATGCTTGATGAAGGCGAGTGTAGCCTTACTTAACCAATATCCGATTACGTACGAACAGATGGATTTAAAAAGTTTCGGTCCAGAATCCTACCGTGTAAAATCGCCTGGTTACGTAGAAGTGTCTATCAAAATCGAAGAGGCGGAAGTATCCAAGGTCAAATGTCGCTTAGTTCCAGACGACGTTTTGTCCACGGAAGTGCTAATAGGAAGACCCTTCACTGACCATGAAAGTGTGGATTACTTAAAGGAAGGGCAACAGCTAATTTTTAAAAGAAGAACTCCGAAATCCCAAGGCGATCAGTTCAAGTCTTCGTTGGAGGAACCGCAAGTAAGCGCAGACACTTCCATACCCTCACTCACAGTCGCGATGATCGAAACGCGTGTAAACGAAAGGGAACGATTAGTGCCGATATTAAATGAAGAACAAAAACCATTGAAATTGGAAATGGGAACCATCTTAGGCAAAAACCAGCAAACGGATTTACCCGTAATGTCCATCAACCGTGTTCGAGAACCTGTCAAGCGAGAAGACCTCGACGTCGACGAAGAACATCCGCAGTTAGTCATCGGCGAGCTGCTAAATATCGTCAACGAATTTCGGGACTGTATAGCGTTTAACATTTTCGACATAGGATGCGCGCGCGGTGTAGAGGTAGAAATTAATGAGAAACCCGGAGCGAAACCTGTATGTAGCAAACCTCATCCTTCGAGTGCGAGCGAGCGTGAAAAAATTCGTTCTATTCTAGCTGAATGGCGCGAAGCGGGTATTGTCCGCGAAACTAATTCCTCATATGCGAGTCCGGTTATGCTAGTAGAGAAAAAGAACGGTGATAAGCGATTAGTTGTAATATTCAATAAACTGAACAATCAAATGGAACGTTTACATTTTCCGTTACCTGATCCGGACGATCATTTTTCGGAAATTGGAGATAGTAAAATGTTTATCACGTTAGACTTGTTTAATGGTTATTTGCAATTACCGATTGCGGAAAAGTCTAAACACAAAACGGCTATAATAACGCCGGAGGAAACAGCAGAATTCAACCGTTTGATTTTTGGACTTACAAATGGACCGGCATACTTTTCTAAATTCATGAATAGAATTTTACATCCCTTGCGAAATCAGGGCGTTTTATTTTTTCTCGATGATATATTAATCGCTGGAAAAGACTGGGAAGATTTACGTCCGAAGTTAATCGCGGTCTTACAAGCGTTACGCACTGCGGGTTTAACATTAAACATAAAAAAATGCCAATTTTTAAAAAAACGAGTCTTTTATTTGGGTTTTGAGTTATCGGGAGAAGGGATAAAACCGGGAGAATCAAAAACAAGTGCGATTAAAGATTTTCCGATTCCACAGAATGTGCACGAGATACGTAGATTTTTGGGATTGGCGGGTTTCTTTAGACGGTTTGTTCCAAAATTCGCGGAAATAGCCCAACCACTAAGTAAATTACTTAAAAACAACCAACCATTCATTTGGGATTCCAAAGCTAATAACGCATTCATGTGCTTACGCGATAAATTAGTTGAGCGACCGATTCTCCGTACCTTTTATCCAAAAAAATACACCGAATTACACACGGATGCAAGTGCGCTTGGATTGGCCGGAATGTTGTTGCAGCGTGATACGAAAGGTAAAATGAATCTAGTATATGCGATCAGCCGGCGCACAAGTGAAGCCGAGCGGTATTATCATTCCAGTAAATTAGAATTATTAGCGATTGTATGGTCGGTCTCACGATTACGTCGACTCTTGATCAATATACCGTTTAAAATTGTAACTGATTGTCAAGCACTGGTATACATGAATACTTACCGTACTAAAAAGCACAAATTGTTAGATGGCATCACCTGTTAAGTGAATATGATTATGAAATAGCCCATCGAGAAGGCACTAAGTTAGCGCATGTAGATGCTCTGAGTCGGGCACCAATAGAAGAGCCCGATAAATTGCCACACGAATTAGAGGAGATTCGAGATGTATTATGTATAGATACTATGAGTATTGAACTTGATATTTTTAATGTAATTGAAGATAGCGAAGAAGTGCTGGCATTTCAATTTAGCGATGAAGAATTGAATCGAAAGCGAAATATATTAAGCAAACCGTTAAAACAGCGAACACGCATCGAGAAAGATTTAGTTAAAGAGTTTGATTTAGTTGATAATATTTTATATAAAAAAATTAATGATCATTTATGTTATGTTGTACCTAAGGGAATGCGAAAAAGTTTGGTAGTTCGTTATCATGACTTTAATGGTCATCAAGGTGCGGAACGTACATACGAATTAATGTCGCGAAAGTATTATTTTTGTGGAATGCGTCGTTATATTAAGCAACATGTGTATGCGTGTTTTCAGTGTCTAGCAGCTAAGTCGCGACCCGGACGTCAAGCCGGTGAATTGCACCCAATTCCACCTGGATGTAGACCGTTCCATACAGTTAATATTGACCATGTAGGTCCTTTCATAAAATCTAGTCGCGGAAATAAATTTGTATTTGTATTAGTTGATAATTTAACAAAATTTGTATTGTTAACCCCTATGAAGGACACAAAGGCGTCAAGTGTTTTAAAGTATTTAGAAAATTTTGTTTGCGATTTCGGTGCTCCAGTACGCATTATCTCTGACAGAGGAACGTGTTTTACCGCGAAAACATTTAGCGAATTTTGTTCTAAACACGGTATACAGCATGTATTAACTTCTCCAAGACATCCGCAAGCAAATGGTCAAGTTGAGCGGGTAAATGCTACGTTAATTCCTATTATGCAAGCGAGTAGTGTTCATAAAGACTGTAAAGATTGGGATGTGAAAATGAAAAATATTCAGCGGGATCTTAATGAAGCCCAAAATGCGACAACTGGCAAAAGCCCTTTTGAATCATTGTACGGTTTCATACCAAGCCACAACGAAGGTGCTTTGCGTCGATTTACGGAAGTAGCTGAAAAATATAATCCAAAACATGAGGATCGACATATAGAGCTAGTAAATAAAATCAGACAGGAGCAATAAGAAATGAAAGTTAGGTATGATAAAAATCGCGCTGTAAATGTAAAATTTAAAGAAGGCGACCTTGTATTTTTTAAAACAAACCCAGTGTCCTCAGGCGAATCTACAAAATTACAATACAAAAATCGAACCAACCTGTTAGTTGTAGTAAAAGTGTTACCGAGCGATACTTACAAAATAGCACAATTGAGCGAAAATAAGGATACGAAACGTTATAGCACAAATGCACATGTATCGCAATTAAAATTGTGGAAACCTCATATAGATGAGCATGATGAGTTTGTAGAAAATGAAGGGGAAGAAATTGTATCTGTTGAAAAGAAAAGGTTAAATGTAAAAAACGACGAGAAGCAAAATATAGTGGTGGGAAAAAGAATAAGGAATGCGCCGGAAAGATTAAGTTATAATTAGACTCGAAATACGTTGAGTGATGATTGTCAATGGTAGTGGCATGATTCATCGGAGCACTGCTCGGAGAGTCATGCCAAAATCTCGCTTTTTCTGCCGATCAAATCTAACCGTAGATCGAGGACGATCTACACGAGGATGGCCGTGTTAAGAATCCTCTACATTATAAGTATACTAGGGCGTAGGGAAGGGATACGATTTGGGCAACTATAAATCGCCTCGCTTCTCTCACCACCGCCTGATACTCGTCTGCGGCGCCGCCCAGCGCTGAGCGCTCTTGGGTCCGAGATGCTATACAGTTGTACACGTTTTCAATAAAGTTATTACATCTAAAGTTATTCCGTAGCGTCAGTATTCTTGAGTCCGCCCATCAAATCCCCACAACCAACCCATCTTGGGCATCCAGACACCTAACTTATTGTCAATTTAACAGAAGTTTTTAATAATTTCAATATAAGCAATTCTAAAATAATTTAATAACGATTAATTTTCATCTATCTCACAGTAGACCAAGCAAGTTGAACAAATTTCCTAACGTTTGTAGGAGGACGCAACACAAATCATCGAGATGAGTGGTCACGTCTACAGTACAGTTTAACGCTTTTTAAACTTGAATTTAAAAAAAATGATCGACTTAATATTTTATAACATATTAAAGTTAAATAGATCATGCCCGCTTACATAAAAATAAAGAGATGTAACTAAGTTAATGGCAGTGTGTGTACTAGTAATGACAACAGCTAATCGTCATTACCTTTAGTTTTACTTTTTTTTCTTGTATCTTTTTCTCGTTTTCTTGTGCTTTTCGTCCACTTTTTCCATGAACCGTAATCTAGATTTGAAACTTGGACGCTTCTTCTTTTTGCGAGGTTTCTTCGGTAATCCCGCTGCAGAAGATTCAACAACACTACGTGCTTCTGTAATTAAAAATTTATAAATAATGTGGGCAGTTCAAAGTAAAATTAAGAGATAATTAGACAATTACCTTCATCATCACTCTGAAACATATCACTTTCCGACTCCTCAATTATGTGCATTGGCTGATTTCCAAGTGAATCACACTGTGTTTCCGGTACGAGTATATCTAAGCAAAAAATAGTACATTACTAATCAATATTTACTTTAAAATATATATGTTATTACAAATAATAATGTATGACGTATGTATTTTTAATATGTATAAAATGTATTATGGTAAATATTTTAATATTTCTCACCAGAAATGCCTCGTGCGATGTTGGTGTTGATATTGGCAAGTATGCGGTCATTATTTGATGCTATACTACCTTGTTCTGTAAAATACAAATTAATCAGATTGATTTTCTTAACGTATTCTATTAAATTGTGCAATTAAAAAGAAAAAATCATATTCTTATACAAGTTAATTTACCTTGCATATTTGGCACTGATGGTAGAGCTGTTGACTCTGTAGTCCCTACAAAATATTATTAATGTTAATTTTAATATAAAGAATAAGTGGATACATAAATTAATCAATATCACAAATTACCTCTGATCTCATCAATCATAGACAAAAAACTTTCGTCCGTTATTTGTACTAAATAAAAAGAAAACTATGTAAGAAAAACAAGTCGGCTATAAGAAATATTTAATATGAAAAAGCCTTTACCATGACTCCGTAACCAATCCATATGAGTCTCCTCGTTATCTGTAATCATGGATTTTGAAGGTTTAGATGCTAAAAAATTCTTCTTTTTTTTTGCCATCGACAGTGCTAAGATTTTTGCATCACAAGCATTTTGAGAAGAAGGGACAGATTCCAGAATTTCCTCTTCTTCTGAAATAACGTTGTTTTCATTTGCCATCGACAGTGCTACCCCTTTTGCATCAGAATCATTCTGGAAAGAAAGGGCAGATTCCAGAAATTCTTCTTCTTGTGAAATAACATTACTTTCATTAGATGTTGCTTGTGATTGAAATAAATCTAAAAAATAAATGTTTGGTTTAAGTATTATATTTTAATTAGAAAATCAGATGTTATGTCAGTTTCAATACCTAATTTTCGCCGCTTTGGAGGAAAAATTTCGTCAAAATCTACAAATTTTAGTTCTTTAATAATTTAAATAAAAAGAAAATCAGTTTACATTATATAAAATATTCGTTAATAAATTACCTTCAGCATCAGATACTTGCAGTACCAAATCATTTGTTTGCTGGCCTTAATAAATAAAAAATACACTAGTTAAGAACAGTAATCAAATCCAAAAGCTATAATTTAAATAATTATATCTCTTACGCTTATCACGAGAGACATTGGTAGCAGCATCATTTATTTCTTCGCTACATCGTCGTAGATTAGCAGACGATGTAAGTTGAACTCGTGCCTCTTCGTTTTCGGCTTGTGCATTTTCTCTTTCTGCATTTGCAAGTACAGGTTCCTGCTCCACTACGTCGTCATTGCCCTCAAATTGTACTAAGATAGCACGTGCTTGTTCTTCCAGATTATTGACGCGTTGAACTCCGCCATTTTCTTCTGTAAAAAAGTATATAGTTCAAATAAATGTACAACGTAATTACTTATAAATACTTACGATAAATGTGAGGAACATTATTATTTAGGTCAACAGTTTTCTTAAGTTGTTCATACACTCGCCGGGAAGAAGGGTCCATGACCAGTGACAGATCAAATTCGATGTCTTTTGACATTGGCACAATTGCTGGTTTATCGGTCATCTCGCTTTGTAGCGTAATTAATCCATTTCTAAAATTTTTCAGCTTCTCATTAAGATTTCCCTTTAGCCTAGCAGCACATTCCACGAATTCTTCTGCTGGAAAATTAGCATCAGGATCCATCAATTTTATCCATCCTGTAAAAATTTGAAAATAATTATCGTGAAATGGACAATATTTGAAATGGAAAGTGATTTATAAAAAATCATAGTTTAAAAAATCCATACTTACCAATTTTCAGTTGAGCATCTTTATACTGAGTTTGATATCTCGGAAAGGTGCTTCCAAACTGGAAATTTTTCCTCTGTTCTACCTGTGTCCTTGTTTTGACCGTTACTAGCAACAGTTTTTCTGAAATATAAAAAGACATGAGCAATACAAAATATAGTTTTCAGTACGTATATATTAAATTACAATTATTTACGGGTCATGTTGGCTGCAACTGGATTTAAGCCTAACATATGGAACAACTCGCTGTTCCATGATTCGGAAATGTTGTTCGTCCTGTTGGTCAGGCCAAATACACTGAAACCAGCTGGAGTGATGATCCTCAACCAATATCTCTCAAAGTATTCTAAGAATTTTTTCAACAGAACTTTTATCACATTTTCCATTGACTCTTTTTACCTATAGTACTCTTGCACTATCATATGTGGGGGCAAAAACGCCAAAGCTAAAATTTTCTTGATGACATGTTCCAGTTCTTCATTACTTTTAATATTGTCTGTTAATTTCAGAGTTTTTAGTTTTCCGTATACAGACTTAAAAGTATACAAAATTAGACTAAAATTATAACTATTGGTCGAAAAACAAATTACGATAATAAACATACTTTATTAAAATGAAAATTACATCCAACAATTTGGGCTAAGGGAAACAACTCGGATAAAGCTGTTCTTAGAGGATTTTCAAAATCACTCATTAGCTGGAGGACATTCTTAAAAGTGTTTACTTCGAGAACTTTTCAAATACTGCCAAATACGCTGCTTTCGTTTTTCTCGACATCAAAACATAAAACATGGGCACTGCCTATAAAAAATGAATAAAATTTTATATTAAAATACATACTTATCATGCACAAGTTGTACTATTACTTAAGAGTAAATATTGCAAGACTTACTCTGCCATGATATATACCAAAAATATTCAGCAGCTGCATGCAATCATTTAACTTTGGTCTGGTGTCGTACGTTGCATCAATGAATAATTGAAATATCCGATTTAAATTAGAATCAATGAATTCTTTATCATAAAACAAAATGTGAATAAATCCATCGCTATCTTTAACAACAGCAGCTTCCAATGTATGTGTTCTGTATTTTAGTAGAGCGTCGTATTTGCCCTCTACCAATTGCTCTCCGAATTGTTCCATGGTCACTGGAGTTGGTGGAAATGCTTTTAACCTCCATATTTTCATTGATGATCTAAGTCTATCTAACGAGACCTTCGTTGCTGCTTCATCAAACCTACAAAAATGTAATTCTTAATGCCTAAGAAATATTTGTATATTTTTTAATGCAATTTTTTACTACGTTACTTTTTGCAAGCTTCCTCGTATAACTCTAGAAAGCCCCACCATTTCTCTTGCAACTCCGTTTTTATCCAATGCTTCATTTGGACTACTTCATTTTTCCCATCATCCTCGCAGTGAGAAGCATGATTTATTTTGCCCATATGCAGAATACCATCAGCTTTTGCATAAGCAGTTGCGTGACAGTTAATAGTTGCACATCGGTAGTACCTATAATGAGACGTGTATGAAATTAATATAATTCAACGAATTTTTCTTATTTAATTTATATACTGATAGTATTTTAAGCAAATTAATATATAAAGAAAACAGTCAGTTACATTGAATAAAAGCTAGACAATTTAAAATAAAAAATTTACTCACGTCTTATCATTATGTGATCCGTTTTTCTGAAAAGTACGTCCATTGAGACGTCTTTGTATTTGTGGCTGGAAGTTACGCTTTCTTTTTTCGACATCCATTGCGTAGTATCACTACATTGGTCTGTAAAATGAGAAATTATAAAAGGAAGTAAGAAAAAGTATACCTGCAGATTAACGTTGATGAAATAAAAAAATTAAAATAATTTAGAGTTATCATTAGCAAAATATTAGACAAAAGCATTTTTCAAGTAACTACTTTCCAATTTTGAAAAATTTTAATATAATACAATACTTTTTTTAACTATGTCGTGACTATAAAAATCAGTGATTCTGATGTACAAGTCTGCAGACCTTTCTAACAAGTAAAATGCATGTATCATTAATAAAATCGTCTATAATGATTATAAATGCGTAGCAACTTTATTGCATCAAGCGCGCGGTCAAGATAAGCAGTCACGTGGACTGCAGCGACTAAGGTGGCAATAAAAATACAAGCGTAGAACGGGCGATACTGTATGACTTTTGCTCGCTCGGCTCCAAGAGAAGAAAAGGGGAAGAAGTCCCGCATAAGGAGAGAAAATGTTTGATATAGAGAAAGTGTGTGTGATAGAGAGCATGTCACACTCTCCTCTTTCCCTGCCGCTGAGCGTAGCGGGTTTTCGTCTCTACTCAGTACTAAATTCTATATCGCGTATTTTATATTACCGTGATTTTAATATTTGTTTTCATTGTTGTTTCTTATCCTGTCTCTATTATGTTGTTTATAACAAGAAACTGAGCATATCACACACGCCTTTCCTTTTCCCCAGTTTATCCAACACTTTCCCTTATCTCTCTTATCACACGCAGCAACTTTTCCCTTTCCCGTCTCTCGTCCTTCATTTTTTCCTTCATAATCTCCAAGTCCGCCTTTAGGTCCATCATCTTTCTTTCCGCTGCTTCCCTTTTCCCTCTATCCAGCTTCATCTTCACCTTCCACTCCTTCAAATCCTCTTTAATCTCTCTCATCTCTCTCTCCAAACTTCTCTCGTGGCTGCACATTCTCTTCCCTCTCTATTCGTTCGCACTTTACCTTTTAGCTGCTTTGCTCTGCAGATTGTTTTGCACTGGCTAACCTCAACCATTCCACATGTGCTCTTATTCAATTTCTTCCTCATTCCTCTCACCCTATTCTTACCGTTTCACCGTTCCCTCCAGGTCTTCCTTACCGTTGTTCCCTGGTTATTTTCCTCTCACCTCCTAGGGTTTCTTGTTTGAATGTCCCTAGGGACTTTTACGCGCTCTTTTCAAACACTCTTCTCCGAGCTCCCCGCGATTTCCCTTTTATTTCGGCCTTTCTTCCCTTTATTCGCGTGCAGCAACCTTGTGTTTCCTTTTCCATATAATTCCATTTAATCTTCCTATCTGACTTCTCCTGCCTCCGCAGATCTCTTGCCATTTCGCCCCTGCGATTATCGTTTCCTCGCATTCCTCTATTACGTGCAACAGCATCTCATCTTCTCTATCGC
>UCOJ01002500.1:0-11338 GCA_900474305.1 Cecidostiba fungosa
TATATATATATATATATATATATATATAAAGTTAGCATCCATAAAATTTAATATAAGGTCTAGTAAAAATTGCTATATAGCATATCAATTTTTAGTATACTGCATAGGAATTTGTGCTATACTGTGCATGAGTTTGTCTCCTCGTTAGTTTACGGTATAGTAATTCTTAGTCAAAATTATAGAAATTTTAATGATGCATTTCTCTCCTAGTACGGATACTTATTTTAACAATGTTAAAGTATTTGAAGGTATAAGTATTTAGAACTGCATTTTTAAGTGATTAAATAACATAATAAAATCACGTAAATATTGTCATGGGGCTTTACAAAATTTTAATACGTAGTAAAATTACGTGACTAATAGTTCGAAATTAATGCATTACAAATTGACGTCACAAATTACATATAAAAAGTACGTAAAGTTATGTACAGAAATATATAATGTTAATATATTATAAAGTCACCATCAAAATTTTCACCAGGGAACGCTTAAAAGCTTAAAGCCTGGGAGGAAGCAAAAATAATATTGATAATTATTGAAAAGATCATTTTTTCTTACATTATTAAAAAAAGAAAAATATTCATTGTACGATAAAAAATAAAAAAAAATAAATAAATAGATGCATGCATGATTCGTGCTGCGGGACGTTGTACAGTCAAGAAAATTGGTGGTAGACTATTTTCTGCAGGAATTTTCATTGGATGAACGCCATTCTGTCGGGTCGCTCTAGGTGTATCATTTCATTGGGTGCTTGTGGGCCGTTACCTCGGCAACGCATTGCTTCCAGCGCCAATCAGTTGACAGGACAAGCAGACCTGGTCCGCTTGGCGTGTTCCCACTGTATCCTCAAAGTCACCCGGATAACTGCATTTCGCGGACAGAATCCCACAAGAACTCACAGCGTACGGTACACAACGCAACCGCGTAAGACCTATGCTTGCCACCCTCTTTTCATCCCTCTCTTGCTTACTAACTTGCAATCATTTATACACATTCTCCTTCTTATCTTCTCTCTGTCTAGTACATTCTCTCTTCTTCCCACTCCTTTCCCCTCATTCTCTCTGATTTATTCTCTTCTTACTTTCTCAGAAACACATTTATAATTATTTTGAAACTTTTTATTATCAATATAATTTTTATTCTCAGATAGAAGCTTATATTGATTCTTTTTATTTGCTTAACTCATTCTCAGTCAAATAGTCTTTCATTATTGAAATTCTTGCATATACTAGTGACCCTAACTGAAGGTGCTCTCGTATAATGGCGCATATACATTATAGCAAACTTAAACTGTTAATGGATCGATAAAGTTTTTTGCGATTAGCAAACAAGTGGTACGATCTTACAACGTTATACTGTGGTGTTGGACTAATAAACGTTTATTTTAGAGGTTTTTTAAACAAATAATCTTACGTGTAAGAGGTCAAGTTCGCTGTACTACCTCGTGTATTGAGCATGACATCCATACGATAGTGGTATTTAATTTACATAACAAACGGCATCATCCTGGCTAACGATCTATCAGGTGGCGCTGGCCCGGTCGGCGGCGTTAGTGGCTCCGTCGGCGGGGGCGCAAGTTCGGGTGGATCGGGTACTGGTGGATCTGGAGGTGCAAACAATACTGGTCAGAGCCAAAGTCAAGGTCCTACGACCTCTTCGCTTACTGCAGCTACACTTAATCTTGAACATCAGCAATTCAACATATTCCCCGCAATTTTTAGCAGACAACTTAACTTCTCGGCTGCTGCTGCAAACTGTGGCCAGAGTAAGCTTATGGATGAGCTGAGGCCTAACCTTGGGTTATTGGGAGTCAACCTCATGGAGAACGAGGCTTTCCACATAAATCACAATCATAACCAGGAAAAGCGGAAGTGTAACAGTGCGAGTTCAAATGAGCAAGACTTTGGAATCTACGGAGTACATCAGAGTCTTGAGACTAGTCCACCAACACCTACAGGAACTTCTGGAAGAAATAGCGTAGGAGCTATTACGTCCGTAGGTTTGTACATATGTTATTTTTATTGCATCAGTAACGATAAAAATCTTTCATATCTGTCGTTAACAAATTTCGATCAGTGTTTGTAGTACTGATTGAACTATTGATTGATGAAAATAAAATTATTTTTAATTAATAATCCAATTTTTACATGTACAAGAGCGTATTTTTATCTACACGAAAAAAAATGGTTGGTTATGGTAACCAATAAGTGAAAATTAGTGAATTGAGAATTGGTTGTGACAACCCAGTGTTTCATCAATCCGACTAACCCGACTTTATTGTAGTAACCAAACCAACTTTGTTAAAATATATTGTTCTAAATATATTTGAATTTATAAACTTGTAAGCGTGCGAATGAAATTGTAAAAAATTGTAAAAATATCTAAGAGACGCGATCTGTCGGTAGATATTTACTAAATAAATAAAATAATAATAAATAATTAAATAAACAAATGGACAAATTAACAATTTTTTTTCGTGAGAATAAAAGGGACATCCTTTTTGTAAATGATTAAACTAATTATTTTGTTGATGGAATGGAAATATGTTGGTTATCTTTACCAAGTGACTACTTAAATTTTGTTTAACTAAGTCTACTTAGTAAAAGTTACTAATAATATAGTTGGTGCGTATTTTTCGAAGGAACTTGGTTATCACAACCAAGTACTTGCTTCACATAACCAACCAGTTTTTGCCGTATACTATCTAGGATAAAACAGTAATACGATGAAAATTGTCGTTTTAAATGGACTGAACAACTCCTTTAGAAATATGACTGTTTTGCTGATATATTTTTCTTTAAATTAAATGATATATATTTTTTTTAAATAAGGAATATATTTTTTGAATTTTTTAATTGTTATATATCACCAGAAACAGCGATACTAGAAAGCATACACTTTTTCACCTTCCGTAGGATTCGGACACTCCAGGCCATCAGATTTAACTACGCCAAGGCTTATTTTATTTGTTAGACAATTAGTTCTACCATCAATGTGGAAATTTGAAGATAAAAATCTCAGTAAAAAGTTATAGCCTCTCGAAGTCAACATTTCTGTATTCATCTGGATTTTATTAAGAATTTTGACTTTGATAGCTATAATCCATTACTGGGATTTTGATTTTAAAATTTTTACTTTCATGATAGAAATATATGTCTAACAAATAAAATAAAACTTGGTACAGTTGAAGCCAATGCCCTTGTGTATCTGTGGTTAAAAAATAGCATGTTTTCTACACTGAGAGAAATGAGCCTTTTGAATAAAAATTTCTGTCAAAATTATTTTCTATTTGGTTTCCATATTCTATGTAAATATTAATTTTTTTCCATTAGGTTTCCGTATATTATAGAAATATCCATTCTTATGTCAGAATTTTGAAGTAAAATGATTCTACTTGAAGCAAATAGAATCCATTTAAATAATGAGGAATATTGTTGCTCTAAAATAATTTTTACTTTTGACAGTGTATTCAAAATTAATTCCTTTTGGTTCAAAAGGGCATTTCTGTCAGTGATAGTATCACTGATTCTGGTGATAAAAAATATAACCATAAATTCCAAATAGTACATTACGTTATATGTGTCACTTAAAACACGTGTATGGTATGCTATTTTACTTAATTGCTGAATTTAAAAATTACGACTTTACACTGACAGACATGCCCTTTTGAACCAAAAGGAATTAATATTGAATATACTGTCAAAAGTAAAAATCATTTTCGAGCAACAATATTCTTTATTATTTAAAAGGATTCTATTTGCTCCAAGTAGAATCATTTTACTTCAAAATTCTTATATAAGAATGGATATTTCTAAAAATTACGGAAAGCCAATGGAAAAAAATTAATATTCCCATACAATATGGAAACCAAATAGAAAATAATTTTGACAGAAATTTTGATTCAAAGGGATCATTTTTCTCAGTGATTATTAATGAAATTTTAATAGAAGAGTTGATATTTTTGCCCAACTAAAAATCTGCACTTTTCTGATAGTTGTGCAAACTTTCCGAATTAACGCCAATTACTGCTCATGCAGTTAATACGGTATACACAACTATTGACGAATCAGCATAACCTCGCCAAGTTCGCCGCGGCAAAATTTCCATATTCCATTTCCATATCGCGGTTATTGCATCTGTGCGTATATAAATCTGTTCATCAGCAGCCTTTATCGCGCGACCTGCTTATGCAGAATCACTCATTAAACTTAATCCCTGAAAAAAGTGCACACCACAGCTTCTCACAACGATCGATGTTTGAAAGTTCAAGCGATATACACTCGAAGGTATATAACGATACTTTTGTGGAACGTTTTTTGAAATGCTTCAATCAGAGTTCACTACTTACAAAAACTAACCAACCAGGCTGCCCCATTTAAAAAAATGTTCCACGGAAATATCTTACCACCGAGTGTATATAAATGTGCAAATCCACGGCTAATAGGTAACAGAACTCGGTAGTTAGAAGTTGAAAACATTTTCTTCAAGGCATACTTACCGGATCATATACATTATAGGTTCGTTAGGTCATGTAGAACTTAGGAAAACTCATGTGCGTGGGAAATCGCCTGCCAAACTTTTTTTACGGATATATACAGCTACATACCCGTTATAGAAGTTTCGCAAGCGATTTCCCGCGTACTCCATTTTTCCTGCGTTCTACATGACTTAACGAACTAATGTCTATGGACGGGTACAAGTGTGCCTTTAAAAAATTTGTTTTCAACTTAAAACTACCGAGTTATTTCATGTTTGCCGTGGATTTATACATATATACACACGTATACAAGCATCGAATGATTGAAAGTTTTTACGGCGGATTTATGCGCGCTTTATATTCGATTAACTCTTGCGGGGATCTAACTAAGATACAGGATTTTCATTGCCTGACGATGTCATTCCTTTCGTTATATTTATTAGCACGGAACCGGGGGCGTGTCAACTGCACTGAGAGAAATAATATAGTAAATTTTACTGAAAATATGGTAAATTTTGACACTGCCAAAAAAATTACTATACTGCGCAAATCAAATTTTAGTGTTTTATATAGTAAAATTTATAAGACAGTATGCAGTAATTTTTATGGAACTTCATCTATACTAATCTAAGTGATAAAATTTACCAAACACCAAATAGTATATCGCATTAATTTTTAGGGAACTTAATATTTCGATTTTATTTACAATTTTATGTGACGATATGTCAACATGTGTTATATTGGAATATAATTACATCGCTGTTGAATTAAATCTCGAATAAATTAAAAATTGTAATGACGTTATCTATGAACAATATCATCCTGGTAGGGTTGTGTATGACATCATCGCGAGAGCAGGTCTACTATATATACGTTGGTGATTCAAGTACCTGACAAAATTGAATATCCAGCTCTCGTGTCCTAATTATCGTTTATACCGTAACGAAGACTTAAAAATGTCTGTATCATTGCAATAAAATGGACGTTTAATTAAATACAACTACGTCAGATCGAATCTAAAAATATTTCTCATTTATAAATGGAAAAGGTTTGCAATACAGCACGAAACTAAAGCTTGAGATCCTAGCGTATTAAAAACGACAACATCATATATATTTACTCCAAATATTGCGCGTAATAATATCAAGTTTCAAATTAAACGCATTTTTATACTTTCGCAGAACTAATATTCGTGCAATTTTATATCGCAGTATCGGTCCTGCCGGTGACATTAATACGTTACATTTATAAGCTTGAATTTAGATTCTCTCTCGAGAAAGAGCCATTTCTCATTACAACGTTATCAAATATAGCGAAACTGGCAGAATTAATTTCCCTTTTTCCGAATGATTAAATATGCACGATCAAGCAGAACGAAAATGTCCGTTAATATAGTTGCAAATGTTAATATTGATAATTGAAGTGACTTGTATAATATAGCTCGAGATATAGCTAGCTTTCCTGAAATAAGAAATTCCCTCATACTGATGTTAATGAAGACTGCAGCTAATATTTAATGGGGAAGGTTTTTAATTTGAGATGTTCCCTTGGTATCTCCATTGCACATTCTATATAGCATTTTTTCTATGGAATATCGTATCGATACTTTAGAATTTGCGTAAATATAATAAATTCAATAAATATCTTATAATAATGCATCGTGTTCGGAGAGTATAAACAGAAAAAGCGACGGCTATAAATTACAGCCCTTCAAAGATTTTTCAAAAATAATAATAAAAAGCATAAAGAAAAAAGATAAAAGACGCCGTCGTCGCGAAGTATACAAGCTTTATAAAGATTGATGTGCCAGTGGTGGCGGTATATAAACTGCCGTCCTTCAAGGAAACTCGGCTCACGCCACCGCAAGAAGATCGTCACGTAAGAAAATAAATAGCTCCGCTCCGCATAATAAGGTGGCCGACAATAATAACCGCCAGGAAAACAAGGAGAGAAAATCATCGAGGAAAACTGCGACATTTATTGCATCAGCAGCCGTTTGCACATTTCACGGGTCGCGTATATTATAAGGCGATAAAAAAATCGATCGACGAATTGAAATTTCTCCCCGGGGAGATATAATCTCATATCAACTACTTAGCTTCTTTCCGGAAATCTTATAAGTTCGTCGATCGAAACTGGAGCGCATCAGGAGTCGCGGTTTACGATGCAGTGATGAAGTTTTATGCGAGGACGTGATTCTTTATTTGATTCAGTGTGCGGATGCGGTGGCGACCTTTAAGGAGACGTAGTATTCGACGAATACTGGTTTTTGAGGAAAAGCTTCATAAAGGGAAATGAGATTCTTTTCACGCAAGAAAACATGATCTACTCGAGAGGAAAATTAGATACAGTATGCTTTTTCTTTCATTGGAATACCTGCGTTTGTTTTAGCATGCTCATTATTTAAAATTAGATAAAAAGATTTGCTATTAATCTAAGAGCGAAGCGAAATGCAATATTCTTGTTATTATCTGCTCGAGGATGCGTTTCGTATACATAAATCAGTATAGCTTGGAAATATTATTGCGCGGAAATTACTCGAAAATTTGAAAATGCGAAGTAATTTTGTAAATCCGTATTCATGAATAAACGATCATGTTATAATTAGGTGCTTTGATTAAAGGATGTTATAAACTGAATAGAGTATATAGAAAAAAATTAATAAGTCGCTCTCGGTGAAAAATCAAATTAAATTTCTTCGGTCGCGCTAAAAAGGAGTATCTCGAGTATAACCTAGTGGAAACACAATAAATACGTTGGGAAAAGTTGGTAAATCGACAGGGGACCGTTAGGTACCTCGTTAAGGGAAATAAGTCGCGAGAATAAAAGAACGAATATAAGAGGGAAAAAACGGAAGGAAAAGTTTGATGCCAAAGTGCCGCATTTAATTGCGTTACCGGCAACGGACTCGAGTCGCTTCGCATCTCGGCTTTCCTCTCTCGGAGACAATTAAAAAGAAATAACAAAGTTACACGTATACACGGAGTAAAGGCGCAAGACGAACGGGGAAGAAAAAAAATGATAAGTAGCATTGCTGGGGGTTAAGCGCTAAACACGGTATAACAACTGCAAGTTCACATTTGAAAGATTGAAAGAACTTTTCAAGTTTTTTTGCGGAGTATCATTGGCGTCTGTGCTTTGTTTAAAATCATGTCGTTAAAAGAACGAATGTATATTAGTTATTTTATTTTACCAGAAAGTCTTTTGCCATTAATAATAATTTCTCTCTAAATCAACCAAAAAAATTGTTGCCACTATCAAAACAGTGGAACCAGTGAAAAAGAATGATGATACTGATTGTTCAAACGATAAAAAAAAATCTGTGGCTGAAAGGTATACTTTTCGCGATTTCGAGAAAATCGGATTTCAATATTTGCACATCATTACAAAATATACTACAGCGTTTAATATAAAGGTCAGTCTAGAGTGAATCTGTTTGATGATACTGTGTTTGAATTTTATACAAAATTATTAGTGCTATATTATTGTAAATTTTTTTTATACATTTTATAGATAATTAAAACAAATAAATGTTATTGAATTAACAACATTAAGACAATCAATATAAAATACCGCTTCTTTAAAGATTAATTTGCAAAAAGTATTAGAGAAACAAAACAGAAGAGACGATTTCTATGGAATTCGCCGTTACTCTATCGTTATCAGTCTAATGCGTACCGACAAGCTAAACGTGACTTTTTCCAATAGCTGTCAACGGCACGTCCGAGAGCACGTTCTCGTTTACACTGCACAGAAAAAAAAGGATATACGTGTGATACCGTGTTGCGATGTAGATAGCTCTTTGGACTCAACGAGAACTATGATGCTCGGGGCGTGTTTATTTATATTTCGAGTGAACCTATACGAGCCATGTGAAAGCAACCGTGTAATGAGAGCACAGGATGTAATTTATCGGCGGCTTGTTTAGAATAGAGGAGTTAAAAAGGGAGAGAGAGAGATAGAAGCTTTTAAGGGGTTGATTGGTCATGTATGTACAGCGACGATTTCGCTTGGGGCAAATATATGAGTGGGGCATGTGGTACACGTAATGATCGGGTAGATTGACGTAACAGGTGTGGTTTTAATTAGCTGTTTTGTCCATTTGGTGACATTTGAGCGTGTTTTCATATGTTTACTACTAGTAGTTAAACCATTCATTGTTATAGACTATTGTACAGAGGGGATCATTGAAATTGTTGGAATGATTGAAAAATTTGTGTTTATGCTATAAGTATTGCCATAGAAATAACGAGCCCCTATATGAATCCGTAAAACAAATATTTCTTCTTTAAAGATGATATCCGAAAGGTGAATCATATTTTACGGTCTCTGATTATCTTTGAAATGGCGCTTAACTCTAAAAGGTTCAAGCTTATTATCATCATCATGATTTGTAAATTGGAAATTCGTATTTAATTCGTGCAAAGTTATCTACAATATGAGAAATTAAATAAAAAAGTATTCATAATTATTATACACAACATACTGTAAAAAAATTAAATAATAATAATAACAGTTAGAAATATATTCCCAGGCTAGATAAGGATAATTATTCATTTAATTTTTATAAATATATCTATAAAAATTAAATGTTATAGAACTGAAAGCATCAGCTTAAACACATACATGTATTAATTAAAGGCGGATAAATTGATTGAAAATAAATTATATTTATTCAAAGTAACTCGATTTATACTTGTATTTATATTATAATTAATCAGCGAAATTTTCATATTCACCCAATTATTCTTATAATATTCCAAATTTATTTAAGTCGTAAACTACATTATATATTATATTTCACCCATATTCAAATGTACAATTATAGTAAATCATCTTCGTATATTGATATTGAAAACAAAGTATAAGTTATCATCGAATAAAAATCTCTTTCAAGCTTCTCTTTAAGACGCTCGCTAATTAGATTGCCACATTTTGTTGCCACAGCTGCGGTTAATCCTCGCTTGGGCGCATCGTAAATTTCAAATCGCATTGCGCTACTCTCGTCTGAAAAGTTAGCCGGAAACTGCAGAAGCAGTTCGCCACCTAATTGAATTCTCGGCCTTTGCGGTTGACAAAGCAAACAGATGCTTACTACTTTGTCGGCGGACCGTCTTTCCTCATGCACTCAACTAAATAAGTAACGGGTCACCCGTTAAATTCCATTAAAATTTGCGATCGATCAAGGATAAAAACAGTCATGATATACATATAGATCGCCGCTTCGATCAATACATACGCGAGTCGATAAAACAGATCTCCTCTCGTCGGTAAGATATAAAGTGCTGAATTCCAAGGCAAATATTTGCGTTCAGGTGAGCTTGAGGATTTAGTGTCGACAATAAAAACAGGTATTTATTTAATTAGTCAGTGTATATGTCTGCGCTAATGGTTTTAATCGATCAGCGCTTATCGTCGAAATAACACAGTGAAATTCAGTAATAACAAGTCCGCAAAATAAGCGATTCGCACACGAGTTTCGGATAGGATTTTTTAGAAACAAGTTGCGCACAATATTGATCGCTGTGATGTGTAAAGCTGGTTTAGCACTATCTCTTTTCCACTGACATTTGACAGAGTGTGTGGGTAAATGTGCGGCTTGGCGCTCGCAGTTTGGAAAAAAACGTAAAGTTTTTTAATATACGCGTTCTGTATATAGTCACATAACGCGTTTATTAACACTTAAAGTTTCACAGACTATGGACAGCATTTATTTATAACATTTTTCATTATAATCAATCAGATTTCGAAAAATATGATATATAAAAAAAGAGAATTTGATTAAAGGAGGTCAACGCCTCGATGATATGCTGTCATACATGCGTCGAGCACAAAAACATTTCTAGCGCAAAGTTCGAGAAGTTTTTTTGGGCGCTGCAATATTGCCGCGCAGGAAACATTGTTCTCGAGAAAGTTTTCGATCATCAAAAAAAAAGTTTTATACGTAAGTATATAGTAGCGAATCGTGAAGTTTAAATAAAAATTCACTTGTATATTTTGAAGAAAATAGTTGTAACGACAGGGAAATAGATTCCATTTCACATCAGTGATTTTTATTGAAGATCGGAGGAACGACAGTTTTCGAGAATTTTATAATGGTCGAGATCGAGTTTTTATCTGTGGAAGGTATATTCCAAAACGATCGGAGGCATTGAGAATATTTTATGCGGAGAAACAGAATTGTGAGAGTATTTTATGACGTATTCAGTTTTATAGATTTTTAACGTTTTCACATAAAATATCAATTTTCTCAAAACTCCATACACCGCCGGGCCATAAAGATACATATATTGAGGATCGTATATAGTGAACGCTCTTCAAGTCAAAGGTCAAAAAGGACGTGTTATGATTACACGTCTCGACGCGCGTAGTGAAATTAATTTTTACAAAACTAAGTTACTCAAACTTGGATATTCTGCATCACATCGACTACTGTATATAACTGCTAATTGACGAATGATAAAATAAGGTTCCAAGAGATAACGAAACACCCTGTTACCAGTGTGACTTTATGTAGAACATTCTTTTCCTCTTACTAGAATTATATTTTTCAATTAATTACTGTCGATTTCAAAATATATATACATAAAATAATTTTAAATAAATTATCAATTAATTTTATATAATATTTACAAAGAGATGGAGTGCCTAAATGTACGAAAAAAAATAATAAACGATTAAAAAATCAGTTCAGTCTAAAAAAAAGTATACATCAAAGTCAAAAAAGCCTTTGCTTGGCTAATTTAGCGTAAAACGTGTGCGAAAAAAAATGGAAAATTGCCTCCTGTGAGGTTTGAACTCACGACCCCTGGTTTACGAGACCAGTGCTCTACCACTGAGCTAAAGAGGCATCTTGCTCAT
>UCOJ01002501.1:0-11316 GCA_900474305.1 Cecidostiba fungosa
GATTAAAGCATTAAATGTATCTGATGCCGAAAACGGAAAAAAGCGAAATTTTTTGACATTTTCGAAGGACCCTACGAGGTCAAACAAAAAATAGGTAGAGATACATACTTGCTAATAGATACACTTACGCGAAAATAACGTGGAAAGTTCCACATTAATAATCTAAAGCCATATTTTGAAATTGACAACGAATAAGTCCTATGTAAATAAACTATAATAGAAGTAAAATCAAACGTATTACGCTTATCAATATTTACCGCGATGATATGGAATTTCCTCAACGCCTTGAGTCTGCTGAATATCCTGTTGAAGCATCTGCTCGAATGTCGAAATCATGCTACATACTCTTTAAATAATTGAAGATTGACCCAAGCTTATCTGAGTTAAAATGGTTCTATGAGATCTAGTGGAAGAAAACTGTGGAGGCTCCAGACCCCTGATACACTTGACTTTCCATAACCTCAAGGAGGAAGACATGCAAAACCCGTTTAGTAACGTGGAGCTTTTCCAGGCTGGTAACCCAAAGCAGCTGTTAAGACAACCTACTAAATAAAACTGAAGCCATTCACAGATATGAAAAAGGAGAACCTCTTTTCGAAGATGGGGGTTCTCCACCAACACATTAACCACCAGCTATAAGTTACGACACTATTGCCACCACCGACCTTCTACTACGACAGCAGTTTCAAGGAGGGGGCGATTTCATTACTTTGTTCAGATTTTAATTTAAATATTATTTTTAATTTTATTATAAAATAATTTTCTGAGTTTTTGTTATAATATAAAAGTTTGTAAAAAGAACAAAGATATGTTTAAGCTGAAGGAACAAACGAATGATGTTATACCTTTCTGCCCTCGCCCGCCTTTCTTTTAGGGAATAAAAATTTCCCCACTCTGTTCAAAATTTTTATTGGGGGGCACTGAAATGGCTAGCCCACCTCCGTAGAACGAGAACAGAAATGGATAACATACCGAGGCCGGTATGTTACTATGCGAGCGACTCTTTGTAATAGTCTCTATGTAACATCTAATAAAAAAATCCTCTATGTAATAGTCTGCCCGAACGCGGGCAGATGGCATGCGAGTATATAGGACAGGGGAGAGAGGCCGCTGCGAGTACAAAAGGAGCTTCGCCCACAACGTAGGCACTCACTTCTCAGGTAGACCAGCTACTCTTCTGACCTAGCTGAGCCTATGGAGCACCCTGTACTCTCGGGTAACATGAGAACTGTTCTTTCCCTGAAGTACCCCTCTTGCTAAAGTGAGGCTTATAGACATATTGTAAAATCATTACGTAATTTAGATAAAAACATTCATTCGCTTTTGTAAACCTATTTTTATTATTTATACTCCTCTCCCCACATAATCGGGAATAACCGGAAGTCTTGGGATCTTCGGACCCCCAGGATTATAAGTGGAAGTTCCTCCATCAAGGCGAGAACTAGCCCGGTTGAAACTAAACATGTGTTTTGATTATATGTTTTTATCATATGTTAAAAACCTATAACTTTATTACATGTTTTTGTGGTTTCAATTTATCATGTAATAAAAGTATATGATAATATCATATGATAAAATTACATAATGAGTAGTAAATGAATAGCCCTTTAGTTTCAGCAACTCTTTCAAAAATAATAGTCCAAAGTAGCAAAATTGAATGTCTATTATGTAAATATAATTAAAATTCAGGTTTTCGAAAGGACGTATTAATAAAGTTTTTTATTTATTGTATTTGTAATATGTATTTTGTAATTGTATGTACAAGGAATAAGATGATGGAAAATGTTAATAGAATTCAAATTATTTACATTTTTTTATTATACATATTCAATAATAGTGTAAATTAGGAACTTCACATACATAATTATGAATATCAGTTTCAATAAAAACACAAATTTTTTGGATACTTTGTGTTTCCACCACACTTACATTTTGATATATTTCGATAATTCTTTTCATTGAAACGCACTCTTCAAAACAGTTTTCAATATTTATAAAATTACATAAAGTATATTCTTTCATTGATATTTCGTCGACTATGAATTCTATTATACATATATACTGATTATTATTACAAAGTGCAAAATCGTTATTTGATCTAATCATTTTTCGATGACATGACGTGTAAAGACATCTGTCTTTGACCATTTTTTTATAAGTTACAGTTGCATTAGATAATTGCAATTCCCTAATCCACATTGATTTTGTGCGACGATTCACTCCAAAATATCTTGAGTCTGTTAACTTTAGTGTACTTTTGCTTTCATTTTTATCTAAGTACTTTACAAATTCATTGATTGCAGAATCAGGCCTTGAAAAGATATGATCTCTTAAAATAGTTTCCGCTTGGGACATTGCTACTGATCGACATAATTGATAAATTACGCCTTTAGCGGCATAAACTTTTCGCACTAATTTTCCATTGCCATTTTCAAAACAGTAACCATTATGGCTCCACAATGGTCCCCAATTTGCAACACTTTGTGCTATATGCAGTAACTGGTGAACATTGTACGTCATAGCCGCTTGTGTATAATACAATTCTGTGTAAGCAACAAACTTTTTTAGTAAGTTATCAGCGTGTTTTAACTGTACCTGAGATATTTTATTTCTATTAAGTATATGAAATGCCTCAACCAGCAGTGACCAATGTTGGACATATTTAAGTATACGCGGAATAGTCATGAGAATAGATAAGCTATAGTATAGAATCCAGTTTTCGAATTCTCTTGCTTTTAACCAACTTCTTTCCTTCATAGATCGAGACAATCTAGCAATTTGATTAGGTGCTTTTATTTTTAATACTAATTCATCAATCATATTTATCTCATCATTAGATAACGAAAATGGCATATTGTTCAGCTATACCTTGTATCAAACCAGTATTTGGCAAATTGTTCAGCTATACCTAAGCAGATACAGTGCATACTATCTGGCACAAAGCCTGAAATGAGATTAAACGAATGCAAATTAACTAGAATCGATGGCTTTTTAATACCAAACACGGGATTCGCTGATCGTATACTTAATTGCATGTTTTGCAATGTGTCTCTTTCAGTTCTATTTAACGGTACCTCATCAAGTAAAACGTATTTGACACAACCGCCTCTGTTACTGCGAATGTACACTCCTGGATGCAGACACCAGAGGCATCCAAAATATCCATTATACTGAACCATGCCTACCATTGGAGATCTCGCTACAGAATCGACACAGCAACATACCACATGGATATAAAATCAACTATCTATACCATTGATTTTGCATTCAATACCGTCGTCAGCTAACTGATTCATATATAAAACGTAAGGCTTCAAGAAGATGTTCATTTCCGGCTTATCCTTTCCAAACCAAATTCCGCACGTAATAGGTTTGTTGTATCGTACTTGAAATGGTATTTCATTAACAATCATTTGTATGGGCCACAACGAGAATTTTGAACTTTCAAACACAGGAGAGCCATCGCTATTAAAAGTTGTGGTTATAGAATTCATTATTTTATGTGGAGGTAGTGATTGTATAAATTCTTTGTACAAAATATCGTCAGTAAAATCTTCGAAGTTTTCTGAATTTCTTAATCTTTTATAGAATATCGATTGCAGAAAATTATCCGATTACAAAATCTGCAAGTAACTCGATGGTCTGAAATTCGATTAAATTTTTGTACATATCTCTTACATTCAGGACAGACGGCATAGAATTCTATTCCACTCTCAACATTATAAAGTTGATCGAGAAGAAATCGAGTCTCTGGTAATATTTTTTTGCCAAGGAAACAGTTTATCATCTTACATGAATCGGCTATCCCGCTTTGACACAGGTTAAATGAAGTTCCGAATTTCAGAATAGCAAGAAACATTTCCATTTTACTTACAACTAAACCATCAATTGTTTCGTTACCTTCATCGCTATTTAACTCTTTTCGCAATTTATCAAAATTCAGGTTTTCTTGGATGAAATCGTATTCGTTGTTGTAAATCCAGTTCTCATTTTCGAAATCGTGAGTTTCGTCATCAAAATCTTGTAATGCTTCATTTATCCATGAATGCTGCAAATTATATTAATTATATTATTTCATGCAATGCTGTTACTATTATTTGTATACGCATTTTAATGATATTGGCGATCGCACTAATTACTGGTCGGTACGAACTAGACACTTTAAAAGCACTGCCCAAGCACTGCTGAATAATCTATACTAATACATTGTAGACTCGAAAAGCATAAATAAGTATATGAATAATCGCTGTGTTTTACATTAAACTGGTTAATTTAATCGATAATCTATTTCAATTTGCTGTTTACACAATTATAATAATTAATTATAGTAAGATGAAGCCTAGGTTAAAATTTTCAAAAAATCAATTTTTTTAGCCTTTTTTGATAGGAAATTATACCTGTAGAATAAGCTTCCAAAACCCGTTTTGATGTGCAAATTCATCAATAATTACTTACTTTATTCAAAACCACCATAATCCAACATATTTACAAAGCTTTATATCATATTGGTACACTACATTTGATTCCACTTAACTGAATTAACTCATCCAGTTCTAATTATACATTATATTATGAATCTACGTATCAACCAATTAATATTATTTATATATTTGGCCAGTATATTAGTGCAAAATATCCTGTGTAACAAACCTAAACTTAATGTTAACCCCTATAGAACATTCACTGTGGCTTGTCGAGTACATTAGATGCAAATTTCAAATTTCACTTGGCATCGGTGTTCGGTCAAGATACGAAATCAGCCAATTAAAATGATAATATGATAAATTTTATTTTAACTTATTCATCAGCCTTTGGCATTTCCAAAAGGAGTATATATCAATAACTTTTAATTTATACTTCAGAAGCTCATGAAAAAAATCAACAAAATTTTAAGCATCATGTCATAACTCTTGATTTTGGAGGATTTTAATTTTTGAATAGTTTCTGAACTATAAACTTTAAAAAGTATCTGATTATTACTCTTTTTGGAAATGCTAGAATCTGATAAACAAATTAAACTGAAATTTATTATATTATCATTATAATTGGCTGATTTGATATTTTGACCATAATCACCGATAAAAAGCAAAATTTGAATTTTGTATCTAATGTACTCGATAAGCCACACTGAATGTTCTAATGGGTTTGCATTAAGTGTAGTGTACCAGTATCATGTAAACCTTTTAAAGACTGTGGTTTAGTCTTGTTTTTAATAAAGCAAATTAGTATTCATGATGATTTATTAATCAATGTGTACTTATTGTAATTCAAGATAAAAAATTTTTTTTATATACAATGAAAATAAATAATTTCAACAGCAACTGTATATATTAAAAGTGAACACCTAACCTTACACATACATATGCACATGCAAAATATAGTATCATTATATGTTGGCATATGTAGTGTATTAATGTCAGATGTATAATTGTTGGTGTAGATACTTGTTTTATTAAGTAGAAAGAAGCTAGCGTAACAGTATTTAGTTATCTGTATTTGCTTGCTGTTCCACACCGAACCCTGTGGCTTAGTAGAAAAAATTTATAATGGGTGCAAAAAAAAAATCCGGATGCAGAATTTGAGCTGTCTAAGTATGATATAGTTTTAAATTTTGATCAAAAACAAAATTAGAAAACAAGTAATCCTCTAATCATTGAAAATTTTATTTTTTCTCCCAATTAAAAACTCGTCATATTGAGATAGTTCGAATTTCGCATTAAGGTTTGGTGTGGAACGGCAAGCAAATACAGTTAAGTAAATATTGCTATGCTCGCTTCTTTCTCATAATTAAACAAGCATCCGCACCAAAGATTATGCCATTGTATCATATTTTCTAATTTTAGAGGATTTAAATTTTTAAGTTTTCAATACCGATGCCACAAAAAATTTGAAATTCGTATTCAAAGTCATTTAAAAGTCATTGTAGTTGTTCTGATGGGTTCATATTAAGTTATAATAACTATGAATTAATGTAAAAACTGTATCTGAACATTATTTTATAATTCATTGAAACCTACGACTAGAACCAGGCAAATACATGACTTTTTGAATATGACATTTTGACATAATCTGCCTAACCAACAAAAATGACCATGTGTATGTTCGGAAATCAACTGTCGGTTAGCAGTTAACCAATCATGTGCGACAACAGTTAACCTTTATTAAGAAAGAATGATTGGTTAGTTAACTGAAAGTTAATTTCCAAACACATATCATAAGCTATGCTGTAACAGTACACTGTTGTCATTATATTATATTATTACTGTTATATTAGTTTTATTTAATTTTCACTTAAATATAAATAACGTACCTGTTCTGATGACGTCTGAGATGAGTGATTATTGCCCAAATTGTCATTGTTTTGTAGACCAGTAGCACGTTCAGTTTCCATTGATGCTGATGATACATTCGTTGGACTTTGAAAAATACATTCCTCAGCATCTGATGAAGGTTGATTGACCCCATAGTGTGACAATGATCGATGGTCATCCTCGCTACTGCTGCTTGATGTCTTCTCATTATCAGTGATGTTCGAATCGGATGTTTCCTCCTTACTACTGATTGTTGAATCAGATACCTCAGAATCCGTAACCTCTTCCCTACGAATTAATTCCTATACAAAAAAAGCATAATTGAATTAAGACAGAATTAAAACAAAATGTTAAAAAACAATCATTACTTATTTAAGGGGATGTGGGAGATAAAAACTGTTTTTGTTTTTCTATCACATATAATTTTTAAATAAAGCAATTAGAGCTAACCTCAAAATTATTGTAATACGCTAATTATACATATATAACTTTTTAAATAAAACTTGCAATGCATTAATTGTTAATGAATAATTCTACCATAGGCAAATCAAACTTAATTAATCAAACTTAAGTTAATTCAAGTTTTAGTGTTTATGAAAGTTCGTTATAAAAGGAAAAATACTTACCCGCCAGTATTCATCAAATTCACCGTCTGTACTGTCAGAGTTCCTTTCATTTTCTCCTGCGTTTAGTTTTAAACGATACTTTGTCGTTTTCGGAATTTTCGCATTTGGATCTTCGATGTAATTACCGTAATTCATTTTATAATTGAAGTCGAATACTGATCAAAACACTATGAAAAGCCGTTAACCGTTGGCTTGATCCGTAATGTATATGAATAGTATAGTTTGTTTTCATGTACAATACTTCGGTATAAGGTTACGTTTATAGTGGAGAAAAGTTACGACGATTTTCACCCGACGGAACAAATAACTTTGAATTTGATAAAAGTTCTTTTTGCTTTTTTGATTGCGTGAAACATATATCAGGTAAAACATGGTTGGGGCAAAAAGGAGCAAACGATTTTCTATCTGTAAATTGCAATTTTTACCCAAAATTAACTTATTTACATGATGAAAATAGCGAAATACTTTTTAGAAAGGTTATTTGTTCCCTCGGGTGTTCATGTGCATCATCATTATAGACGCAGCCTTTGTATACTCATTTGCGCTAGACCCAAACACACATGCTTTTGGCTATCAAGTATTGATACGGCGATCAACAGGACTATAAATTCGACGAATCATAGATTTGCAATTAGCATCTTCTAACAAAATGATGCTATTGTATATCTATATACAATGACCTATCGTACTTTGCGCGGATTTACTGTCGCGTTCTCGCTAACTTGCCATTGTCTTACTGCTCTTCGCTGTGCATGTTTTTGCCAGGATTTTGTATATGCGTAAAGTGAAAAATGTTATTTTTTTGGTGTAATTACTTTGTAGTTATATTTCGTATAAGTATAATCAGTGGTGATATTTTATGTTACGTAGATTGGCTCATAGATTTAAAAGGTATGTATGTATACAGATATTATTAATAAAATGCATTGCTCTTCAATATACATAGTCATTAATGTTACTTCTTTGATATTTTGCATGATTTATGTACTATTTAAAAAAATATATTTAAATGCAAGTGATCCAACATAATTATTATTTAGGAGCAATGAAAGTTACGATAAAAACCATGAATATTGAAATCTATGTAACCTCAAATATTACTTTAGACATTACATGAATATAGAATTTTTAATAACAAATTTTTTTAAACGTTATTTAACCAGTCTGGGATCAAATCATTGAATATCCACGCCTATTTATTTAATGATATATTGATGATTTCTTCATGGTAATCTTTGTTCACTGAGTAATTGTGATAATAGATACATTTCACTCTCCAGATGAGAGATTTCTTTGGCTGTTTCAATGAACTGAATATAATTTTGATAAACATTATGTTTTAGTAGAGCAGATGTCGTGTGTTAATACTGTATGTATTAGTTGTGGTTAATACTGTATGTATTATATTAATATTTCTAATTATAATTTGTTACAGATCATGAGTGAAAACGATTCTCAACCAGCTTTCGCAGCTGTCTACTTCTACGATAATGTGCAGAAGAATCCTGTAATCTTTATTGAGACCTCGAAGATTTAGGATTTTGATGCCAATGATCCAGACACCTTAAAGAAACCTCACTATGTAAAACGCATTAATGAAATTACAGGGGACGAATGTTTTGCACCAGCCCAAGTTCATGATTATGGAAGTGAGTAAATTAAATCGTGCTTCCACTATAATTACACATAGTATTATATCTATTTTGCTTTCTCAAAGTAAAAGCTTAAAATACATATTTAAAACTTTTTTCTTTCATGTTTAACTTGAAAAATTGTATTGTAATTATATGTATCTGTATTTACAGACAGTATTGAAGAACTGCAAAACCGAGAAAAAAGATTCATTTACAATAAGACACGCATTAGTGATGCTACACGAGAGCTGGAATCTCAATATGCGGCAAGCTCAGAGAATACAATGAAGAAGGTATGTACATTATTAAATTCTAGGTATGATAATACGTGTGAAAGCTATTATATATGTAAATATCGAATTTATGTTTATCAGATCACTCGTACAGTCAAAGATAAAGATGCGAAGGATAAAAGCAGTAAAAACAAAAAGAAGGACGTCAAAGACACTGAACAGTATGCAGATATTGACATCGAAAAGAAATTAGAAGCTTTGAAACAAAATGAGTTGAACGTTGATGTGAGTATCAATCAAGAGTGCTAACTTCAAAATGAGGTTATGTTATTGAAAATGGAGCAACAAAACATCATAAGAAAGATGTTAGAGTACGAGAAAAAAATTGCAACTCTGCAAGAAAGTAATAGACAAAAAAATAAAGAACTGTCTGAAATGGAACAAGAACTACTTTTACTAAGAGGTATAAATCAAAAAATGTCTGTCAGAAAATCTTCACTTCCCGTCAGCAGATCATTATTTTGTGCAGGTATTTTTTTCATTATGATGAAAATTATTTTATACTATCTACTTAATTTAGAATAACTTTATTATGGTTTTTTTTTAGGACACTCAAAATCTGTAGTCAACGATTCTACACAAAAAATCAAGATGGATATCCCGTACATGCGAAAGACTGGCTTAATGGTAAATAAAATTTATGTTGTATTTAAAAAATGGGTAATATAAATACTAAATTTACTAGAATTTTTCTGACTTTCACACAGATGACGCAAGCTGATCCTTCCAGGGAAAGTATGACCTTCCTTTTACCTTAACGCCTCAAATTGTGACAACTAAAGAACAGTCAACTTTAGATACTATGTCACGACTTCCTACAAGTACATCAAGTTCTTCTATGAAGAAAACCAGTGTTTTGCCTTTAGTACCAGACAATGAAGAAGACGAAGACTTTTTTCAAAGTAAATAAAATTTACCTAATATTCCGAATTTATGTGTGTATATCTGTTATAATTTATTTGATTTTTTTAGATTTTAACGCAGCTGAAGTAGCTGACTCTATTAAAAAAACAAATGGTTTTCCTTCTCTAGTATCGCCTGAGCATATGACGCCTCAGGATCCTGTGTCAGAACTTCCCATAACTACATTAAGTTCACCTTTTATATCATCGCTGCAAAGAGACAACAACCTTTTAAGTGGTAAATTTAATTTGTTATATTTAAATAATATATGTGTGTATATTTGATAAAAAAACTGATATATTTTAATTTTATATTTCAGTCATTAGCAACGATCAAGGAGTCAGGACAAGTATTTCAGACATTAACAACTCTGCACTGAATTTATCTACAAATCTGGTACTACGATCTAGTTTTGATTCTGCGTCAGGACTCCAAACAAGAACAGAAAGTTCCTCTTCCAAGTTAGAATCACACTTGACAAATTATTAAAAAAAAATAATGACACTACGGATGACACTAAATCTTTAAAGGGAAAAAAAAGGAGAAGTGAGGAGAAAGAAACTAGAAAAAAGTCCAAAAAAAGAAAAAAAGAGAATAGAGAAAGTTCAACTAAATCAAAAGATGATTCTAAGAAGAAGTCAAAGAAAAAAGCAAGAAAGCGTGGCCGTAAAAGCGATTCAGAATATGATTCTGATAAATTTACGACGAATGATGGAATGGAGAAAATGGAAATTTGGACTGATACAACAGAACAGAGACAGGTAAGTAAGATAGTATATTATCGACCGTAGAACGTGCGTAAAATCGCATTTTATCGAAAACTTGCATTTTATTCTACTTAATTGAATTCTAATTTTTTTTCAGGTGAAAATGATACATTTAAGATTTGGAGTGTCGATTCCACTCTCCGCATGGAAAGTGGTAAGAGTTCAAAAAACTGCAACTAAATTTCTTCGAAAACTTGCAAAGGCAATATGGACTACTTATCATCTTGCTAACAGAGCAGTTAATGTAAAACAATGTAGTGCTTCACTACCTAACCGATCACCAAGGAAGCCATTAACGCCAATAAAAAAGGCAGTTTTAAGAAGTAATAATTTTTACATTTTTTATTTTCATTTTTAATGTTCATTACTGTTTTAACCAACACTATTTTATTTTTTCAGAATTATATTTTTCTTTCATAAATAACAAAATAAAATCGTTAGACGATCGTAATCATTACAAAAATATCTGGAAAGTCGATCTTGGTGCATACATCAACTACCTAATGAATAAATATCGCGAAGAACTATCTGATATAAGTTCAGGATCTGATTCAGAGGATTCAAGCTCTTCCTCTAATGCAAAATCCCCAAATAATAAATCAGATAAATCTAAAAGTTCTAAAGATTAATTCGGTTTCATTACTATTTGTTAAAAAATTTTATCGATTAAGTACTTAATATACGCCGTACCTAATAATGTTTGTACTTATTAGATTATAAAATATAATTTTCTAAATAAAGTAATATTTTTTTCTATAATAAAATTATATATATATATATAT
>UCOJ01002502.1:0-11327 GCA_900474305.1 Cecidostiba fungosa
TCATCAAGTGTTCCCCTCCACGGAAATCTTTAGTAAAAGGCGAAAGATTTATGCGTGTAATGAAGGGAAACCAGAGTAACGATATCGGGTATCGTGGACTTTTATGTAGGTTCTTGGTGCCAGTTTACTTTTGGGTAAGGATTTACTGTCAGCCACCTGGCGGCTGTGCGACAAACCTGTTTGCGATTTGGAGGCCACTTCAAATTCGCTTATTCACGTATTATTAGCAATTTTATTCGAATGCTGAAAATTGTATCAACTATATGCATAGTGCATTAGTGTATTATTTAATTAATAAAATATGTTTTTTATATATTATTTTTTATATAAATTCAAGTAAATTTACTTCATTTTCATGCACATGCAGCTTACAATTTCTTAACAACGATATAGATAATTAATTAATTGTTCAACAAGTAATTATTCAATACCAATAACTATTTATTAATTAATTAATAATAACCTTATTTAGTTAATCACACATCGATTTGGATCCATTTTACATACAATTACATTAATCGAGTATAACAACAATCATGTTTAATGAATAATGTTATATAATTACAAAATGCATAGTCTCTTATCTATTGTATAGTCTGAGAAAGCAAGCTCACGCGGAGATTAAATCAGATATTTAAACTTTCGGATCAATAACAACGAGACGTACGAAACACTCGCGTGCCTCACAGCATAATATGTAATGGTAGTGGTGCGCAAAAAGCGGCGCGGAAATCACAAAGAGGCCGTCTCGCGAAAGGTAGGAAGCTATCGTATTATTTAATTACGCCTTAAAAAGGTTGGTCGCTCGCAATCCTTCCCGTATAAAAGATTTAAGATAAAATATTGAAATTCACAAAGCAAGTTAACATTGCTGTATTTCCAAAAGTTTTAAAAAATCCTTAGCGCCGTAAAAAAAACACACGCACAGACGGCTAAGAAGCGCAATAAATTCACCTAGCTTCATCCGCATTTTTCTGTTTCCTCTATATTCCCTAAAGCCGTACCGAGAGAGCAAACAGTCGGCCGGCGAAAGGTCGAGTTGCCCTTTGGCTGGATGATACGAGAGCTCAAGAGCGAAAGCTCAGTGTATTTCCGTAAGTCGTCGACGTCCGGTGTGCAGCAGCCGCTTCTTTTTTCCCCCTTTTCAACGTCTGCGTGTCCGTCTGTGGTCTCGGAATTCTCTCTGTCTGTATAAGTATATATATACCTATACACCGGTGCGTCGCCGGATTATATGATGCAAAGCTGCGCCGCGACCATCACGCAGATTGAAACAACCCTCCCCTCTGTATATAGCCAGTTTTTTTTAGTCGTTCGTCCGCCGGGACTGCTTTTGCGTCGACATGGAATGCCGCTTTTTTGCAGGTGTGTTTTCGACTGAAGATAAGCTTTGTCAGGGCGTCTGATTTTCATGCTGGATTGGCAACGATTTTTATCACGTGTGCGCGATATGTAATTGATCCGAAAGAGTTTGTGAAGGTAAATAAATTTGTAAATGATTTTCAACAAAATAAACTTGCGATAAAACGCTGAAATTTTTAATTTGAAATGATTTTACGGGTTTCTATGCAAAGCTGTTATAAAGCGAGTACATAAATCAAATAAGAGCTCGAAAAAATTTATAGTGTTTACCGTTTGCTATATTTACCCTGCAGGAAAAACTCCCTTTCTTATCTTCCCATCCGGCTTTAAGAATAGCTGGGATAACTAAACTTTGGGTCGAGCATCCGCATGATATCTTCATCGAAGATTCAGTCATGCGTTAAATCCAAGGCTTAGCGCTGATGAATATGATGTTATTGGTTTCGTCTAGAAGCTTATAAAATTTAATAAAATTTCACTTGCACGGCGAATTAGACTTCTCACACTTATTTATACAATTTTTTATTTTGTAATTTATTAACTTGTATAGTTTTTGCTAGGTTTAATGTAGTAGTTTAAGCGAATCAGTGCATATATTATTTCTATTAAAATAATAACAATGATAATAATAATTATGAAATAAAACGTTATAATAATAATACAGTAAAAACAATGAATGTTATCTTTTGAAAGAACAAATAAATTATTAATATACACTATTTTTTTATATATCGAGTATCTTATGTATCGAGTGGCAAATTAATTTATTTAATATTTTTTCATTACAATTGACATATCTAATATTGAAATGTAAATATAGCCGATACCGACATCTGTGAGGCAATAGAGTATAATATAAGCGACGTTCTTTCATACCTACGGACGAGATCTCTATACGTAGACCATGCGCGAATTCATTGATCAACCGAAAGTACACGTTGTACCACGAGTCGGTAAGTCAAATTTACAGAAACCTTTATATCGATAAGGGGTAAAATTGTGACTGATTGAATTCCAGCTGCAGGTAATCCTATAAGATGCTTTTTTTTCTTGTTTATCTAATTGTTTCTTATTTTAACTTAGTAATCATTTTAACAAGTTAAGGTTTATTATAATTCAATGATATATCCAAACTCATAATTTCATGAAAAATTCGAATCACTCAAATCTTGCTCATATTATTTGTTGAATAAACAAATTATTAATGAATTTATATATTTTGATAAAGAAATAAAAAAAAATAAATCTGTGATTATTCATATGCGCTTACGTGTTCATTGACTGCAAATAACTGATAGCAACAGCGATTTATCTAACTTCTTGAATATTTTAAAACGAGTTTTCAGTTTCTTATCGCATATGTATGTAGATATTTTAGTAAAGATTATCGGGTTCGTTATTTTGATGCTATAATGTGATATTTTTAGCAGATAATCACAATTCATGACCTTATGTCACATGAACCTATAATATACTAAGAAATTTATTCTTATTAATGATCTTCAAATTTTCATGCTTTTATTCGCCACTAACAATAATAGAACATTTCGATACTATTGCGATAATGTGATTTTAGCATTGTGTGAACGTTTACGCACTAGCGGAGCGAGTGTGAAAAGGTCTGCACACAAGGCTGAACTGACATTCTCGCACATGTATCGAACCGTATTTTTTGATACGAACGACGTGTGTGAAGTTCGATTTAATATGCGCTTATTTGACAAAGCGTGTAAGAAACTTAGTTTCGCGCAAGGAGTGTCAAAAAAATGTATTATGCTATATCATCATTGACCTTTTATATAATATAGTCGATATAATAACATATTACAGTAAACAGTTAAAATTATTAGTGAAATGGACCCTATAGACCCTTTAGTGTAGAAAATTATAAAACCAAGCACTCGGAAGCTGGTAACGTAATTTAGCTTAGATGGTAACGTGACGATGCGATACACTTGATACTCCAGTGACGTCAGGTGACTTAGTAACTTATTAAATTTATTCATTATGAAAGTCATTAAAATAATTTTATTTTTATTAAAACGAGATTATTCTAAAATAAAAGCTTGTGCGACTTTTGCCTTAAAATATTTTTAATTAATACGTAGACAATGATATTTGAAAATATGCTGTCAAATAATTAGCCGAAGAAACGTCAGTCAAATTTAGACGCCACGTAGAAATTATTTACGATTGATTGACAAAAAAACGATATTCTGGTTTATTTTTTCGTTAGATTTTTTATCATTATAGTTCACATATTGACGATGAAATGTAACACTGAGCAATCAAATTTGGCTATCGACAGATGTCTATAGCAGCAACGTACTTTTTCAATAACAAATAAATGCAGTCAATAAATTTTTGAAAAAATCCTATAATCGCCACTACAGCTGTCTAAACGGCAATTTCGAGATTTCAAAAGACTTCGAAAAGCCAACAACGAAGCTATCAAAGAAGACCCACTTTCCAAAGTGCAGCAGCAACTTAAACCGCGAACAATTTCTCAGAACGGTGTAACGTCTCCAGCTCTCGAGCTTTTCAGCTCACTCCTAAAAGCCATTGAAGCATCCGCGCTTATCCCGACGTGGGTTTATCCCGATCCAACTGCAAAAAAAAAAGAAAAACGAAATCACGCGCCAGACACGAAACAAAACTATCTCTCTCCCTCTCTTTCTCTCTCACAAGAGATTTCCCTACCCGGAAAGTGCTGCACTTCCTCTAAACTACGTCAGATAAGTGGATGCACAGTCGCGTAATTAGCTAAATCGAGGAAAATCTTTACGATCGACAAAATCACGACGACTCTATCAGTTCGTACGTGCAGACTGACAGGTGCGGGGAGATTAGTCGCGCGAACCGTAAATGCAAACGCGCGCGTATTTTATACATCGAAAGGCTGTTATCGGCTTCCGTCGCTATCTGTCCAGTAATATATTTTTTTTCTTCTTCTTCTGATGCTCTCCCCCACTTTGCTCGGTATATCGACTGGAGAAGGGATTGCGTATACACGCTGAGGAAGCGCGATGATTTCGAGCGCGCGAATGCGACTTCGATTACCAAATCAATTTCTCCCTTTTCGCGAGACGCTCCGGACGGGAGATGGCTTTTAATTAAATAAAGTACTTCTGGGCTTCTTCTTCTGCTGCTGCGGAGGCTTTTACTTCTTCGGAGTTCATCTTGGCTCTGCAAATTACATTTGCGCGGTGAGTCTTTTCCAGTTGGTTGTGTTTTTTTTTCGCGAGCTTCTAGGGGAGAGATGACGGTATGCCTTTGCCTCGGGGATTATGTGAGTATGTCTCGGAGTTGGGCTTTGAATTTTTTTTTACGGAATATAGCTTTAGAAGGTTTATTGGCTGGTGATCGACTGATGGTCGTAGGCGTTTTAATTAATAGGATTCATAAACCTGATGATGAATATTCAATTTTGCTTTTTTATGGGTGCATATATGATTCGGTGCAAATGTTTACAGAGAGAGGATTGATATGTCGAACACTGCATTTCGTGGAATATTGATTTCGGGAATTCATAAAAAAGCTTCGCTACATATCACTTTCAACTTATACTTGTTATACAGTCGCCTATTGGCTTAACACGATTTTTCAGCAATAAATCTTCTTCGTTTTGTAGAACATCAATAAAACTGTTAATCTGAATTGTCTAGATTGTTTTATTATTTTTATTCTCGTGTACGAAAGTCGATATATCAATGTTCGGTCAAAACAATCATTTCTTTTTTAGCTTTATGATAGGGTTGACTTGAATTTCGAATGTTTTATAGATTTTGCAGAGTAAGAAAATTATTGGTATACTACCGTACAGAAGATTCCTTTTTTTCTTCCTCTAAGAAATCTTTCACACAGAGAGAAAAGCCTTGCTAAGGCAGTTATAGCTTGAGTGGCCCAAGCAGGTCCAACAAGGCAGTTTTGGCATAGGTGGCACATCGCTATATATCTGCACGTATAACTTCAAGCGGTAGAGGAAAGACTAGTCAAAAATTGTTTTGTATTTGTACTAACAGTATAAGTGCGATTGATTCTGCATACTTAAATACTGCCATTTGATTTTAATGTTGCTTGTAAATACAAAAAATTCATTTATTACTGCTTTGACTAGAATTATATTATTTTTAGATTTGCAAAGAAAAATAGAATCTGGAATTTCGTTTGTCGATAATCGTATTATAGTTTTTCTATTATTTTATGCGGATTTGCAAAAAAAGAAACAAAAAATTAAATCTTGAATTCCATTTATCAATAATCGCATTATATTTTTTCCCACATTATTTTATGGGGATTTGCAAACAAAATAGAATCCTGAATTTCGTTTGTCCGTAATCGTATTTTTTTTTCCTGTTATTCTGTAAGGAAATGTTTCCTTTGATGCAGCTTTGCGTAATTTAAGTGCGGTTATATAAATAATACGTATTATACGTTCGCAGAAAATAAGGAAATTATGTACTTCACATATATGCATTTTATTTTTGTTGTGTTGCAAATAAGGAAATTATGTACTTCACATATGTGCATTTTATTTTTGTTGTGTTGCAACTTCTTATTCAACGAATTATTGAATTCAAAGTAAATAAGAAACTTGTGCACTTTGAGCGCTTTATCATGATGTCTTATGATAATTCAATCTTATTGTGTGTCATGCTTTTTGATAATTAATCGGCACAAATAACTGCCTGAATATTGAATTAGAAACAATTCAAAATTGATATCGAGGTATATTTGCAACGCTATTATTGATTCTGTATAATTGGAACATTAGGTATTTATACTGCAGCACTACATTTTGTATAATATCTATATATGTAAGATTTAATTCAACAGAAGTTATCGGTAACAATAATAGGTTTTAGCACAGCTAGCAACAAAAATAGTTTATTGCAACTCAAGTCAAAATGTATTCTTGGATTCCTTTTCACAGTCAAAACTATTTATACTTATTTTAACATTATCAACACGCTAAAAATTCTCAAAGAAATAAATCTATTTAATAAACTATAAGCTCGAAGTTTACACTGAATTATTATTCTTCTTTTAGCTACACAACATCGATCCAAAAATCAATCACAAACTTGTTAAAAAATGGAACTATCAACCAATAACCATCCAAAAATGGCCAGCCAACAAACATCGAAACCCGTCGGACTGGAGGCAAACCTCACCTGCGTGGAATCGACATCGAGCGAATCAAAGGGCTGCAACTTCTGGCAAACAGTTCTGGTCCTCTGCAACGTGATCAATCACGTGCTGGTGTTACTGACTACCGGCTACCTTGCTTACTTGTCCCGGGACTTGAGTAACGTCACGAATCTCCACGTCTTGCTCTGCACGATCGGGGTGAGCAAAGACACAACTCTGGGATATCGCAACAAATATTTGAGAGAACGAAACTTTCGGATTCGCAGAAAGTAGAGAGCGCGCGCGCGCTAAACGGAATTCTATCGTATTAATCAAGTTCAGGATCTCTCTCTCGGGGTTTTGGATTTTGTTTGACTATTATCCGAAAGAAGTGAGATAGCGATTATCGGAGGTAGATAAAACGCTAATAAACGGATGGTTATATACATATTAGGTACATAATTATTAAGTCCAGATTGCATAGAAAGTTTGACGAAGAATGTATACCTTCGGTATTGGATAGTATCGAAGGATATTCGCTGCGCGATCGTAGTAAAAAATATAGTAAATTACGAAATTGAAGATCAATAGGTACGATATAAGTTCCGCGGTGTCGTGTCATGCGCTTGATTTTGCGGCTTCCTGGTATTGTATCGAGTAAAACTTTATCCAAACGCTCGGTTCCTACAACCACTTGGAAATTCGGAGCACGTGGCTCTTCGCTCATTGTGTTCGCTCAACGGAATTCTATATAAATCTCATTAACGAGTGTAAAATCAGTACAGTCCAATGTCTAAAATAACTGTGTCTCTCGAGGTATGGTTGACTCGCTCGTTAGCTTCGGGATATTTTGATCAACGACTTATAGTTAGTTCCGGTTAGCCGTGTAAGTATTGATGTAATTTGGTGGACATTCTGTTTGTGATTGAATTCTAGAAATATTTCCAATGTTTCACCAATCGATTTCTCAGAGAATAATTTATATTTTATTTATGTGCAGAGAGCTGGTATTTAATTTCTTTCATGACTTTAAAAAATCAAGTGTTAAATTTTTTATTTCGATTTAAAAATTATTACTCTTTGACGTAGTGACACGTTGACACTTGATACGAATATATATTTTCCAAAATGATTCATCTTGTAAAAAATATGTAAACTTATAATTTATGTTCACTTGTAAATTGCATCAGTGAATCCAGTTGTGGGTTAAGAGGAAGCTTTACAAAACTTACCAGAGGTTGAAGAATTTTTAAAGTCTTAGACACTGTTGTAAAGTCATCATTAAAGATGTATTTTAGTTAAAATAGTATGCATTTTCATTAAATTTCGTTAAATTCACAATCACCCTCGAAATTAATCAAGGAATATCGATGTCTATTTTAGTACCTCTAAATTGAATATTTTCCAATGTATAGCAATATATACCAAACTGATATTAAATTCTTCGTGCGTTATATAAAAAACTAAAAAAGTCACTTTATTAAAAATCTGATATTACTACGCTTTCAATCCAACTTAATTTTAATACACAACTCCGCCCAATATCACGTCATCGCGATAACACTCCATCGTATATCTGTCTCAAATCAAACAAACACAAATATCATAATAAAAAGCCACGAGCAAATCTCTAATTTCATTCAAACTGTCTCTGAACAAAACTCGGTTTCACGAGCGCAGATTTTTAATCAAAATTGTACCTCTTTATGCACACCTTTGCTTATCTCCGCCTCGAGCGAGTTCATCGCGCGTAGCAGCTGATTGCCATGGGGCTACTGCAGCTGCAGCCAACTTTTCCCTACTCCAGAACCGCGAACGAGGTGCCCGCATTTTCATCCGCGTTATAACCGTAAGGCGAAATTCTCTTTTACGTCAGAGGAGAGAATAAAGCCGCTGCTCTCGCTTTGTCGAAATATCATGGTGATATCGTGGGAACATTCGAAAAAATATCGGATTCATCGGGTGAGCTTCTGCTGGGAGAAAAAGTTCTTCGACTTTATTTTTTAGATTACAATGTTTTTTGATAATGAATTTCAGAAAATCATTATGCAGGCGTCAACAATTTTCCATACTGTTATTTTTTTATCATTCAATTGAAAACAGATGATTTTTTGAAATTCATTTTCAAAAAACGTGGTTTTTAATCAAACAAATAACACATTATTTGCTCCGTATAAATACGACATACAGCAAATAAGTGCATTGTTATTCGTTAGCGTAATTACGGGATGCAGAAGCGAGTATGTATTTTGATCGAGGCGGCAGAAGTTTGTGTAAGCTGTCGGATCGAAATAACTAGTAAATTATCTGCATCAAATACGCTTAATTATAGACTGCCTATGAGGATTTGAAAACGTGCATTAGACCCGTAAATTATAGGGCACATTGTGTTCGTTGCGAAGCTCATTATTAATTAATGGCATGTATCTGCATAGCAAGATTTCCGTTTTGATTCTACTTTATGATTCTCAGATTAAATCAACCGTATAATAATCAAATTTAGTCAAAGTCATGAAGGAAGCGTCGTAAAGTCAAAACAATGATATGATAAGGGAAACATTCGAGTTAAATATACAGTCACTTTAAACGAGCATGCACGAGACCTCTAGACTAGAAATATGATGTACATTTATTGTCCTGGAATATCTCGTAAGTAAAAAATTGCGCTGCAGAAGTTCTCTTTTCCTCTGCAGAACTGCATTAAAAAAGGGATAGCCTTGCTATAGATAATGTTACTATTTTTTTTAACAACACTTATAATGCAGTGCCCTTTTATAGGCACCGTAAATTTCATACGATCACTTAAACATTTTTTTTACAAGATAACTTTATAAACAAAAACTTTAAAATAAATAATCTCTCGACTGTTACAGTACGTCCTGCTGATGTCCGAGGCGATAGTGATCCTCACCGGAGAGAACGTCT
Source organism: Cecidostiba fungosa (assembly GCA_900474305.1). NCBI lineage: Eukaryota > Metazoa > Arthropoda > Insecta > Hymenoptera > Pteromalidae > Cecidostiba > Cecidostiba fungosa. The sequence goes on from UCOJ01002502.1 coordinate 9,418, forward strand.
GGAGTCGGAAGTTGACCCGTCGCTCCAACAGTCACCTGCACTGGATCTTACAAGTCTTAGGCGCAGCTTTCAGTATAGCCGGGGTCTACGTCATGTACGTCCGAAGAAGTACTCACTTCCGTTCAGTTCACGCTCTCACAGGCATCGCTTCCGTCGGTGCCATAATCGGCATCTTCGTCACCGGATTACCAGCTCTTTTTGCAGGCAGACTACGTAAGGTCTTACGACCGGTTATCGGCAAATTCTTTCACAACTTTCTGGGCATCCTCTGCTTCGTTGTCGGGATGGTGTCCCAGATCTACGGCTATAAGAAGGGTTGGCTCAGACGACAGACCTCCGAGGAGGTTTCCATGGTTATGATCGTGACCACTGCGATGATAACGGTGTTCTCGTTGATAGGAAGTTTGAGGTCGCTTTGGGAACAATTTAAGGGCCTCTTCAGGTGTCGCTGATTTTAATTGATGGCAGGATTTGATGGAGGGCGTGCGGCCGGTCGTTAGTTTTGACGGATTACCGATGTCGTGCGGGCAGGTGCGGTCTGCTGACGAAGATGAATTTTTTTTTTATTTATTTCTTTTTTATTGGAACGTTGATGATGGCGTGGATTTGTTTAAAGACGAGGAGCTCGTTATGTTGGACAATGTACGTCATATTCGGAGACTTGAAACTCTTGATGTTTTTGTTGAAGTGAACGTTATTATTTCAAGAAATCTGATGGTATGATTATTGAAAATGTGTTCGAGATACGTTGAGGATTTACAAGAGGATGTTGGACATTATTTAATTACAATTTCCTCAATTTTTTCGATTTATATGCACTTCTAGTCGTTTAACATGCAGTAAAGCTTCAATCTTTCACCAATATTCGCACTTATTATATTTTCTCGAAGATATATTTGATTTCAGGCAAATTTATATATCGATTTTTGCAATATTGGAAAACGATGATACTCATAATTATGAAATATGAGAAAAGCGCGGAGAAATAAATTTTAAATAAGCATTTATTCTGAAAGTAACTTAATTGTGCAAAGCATCACAGAAATAAGTGATTTTCAATAAATAACTCCGTTTGACAATTTTTCTCAGCAGACTCTAAGTTTGCGTGTTTAATTATTTAGAACCTACGAATTCCCAATAAAATTTCACACATTTTTCATCCATATATAAGATCATATTTAATTCATCTAACTGTCGAAAAAATAAAGCCCCAAGAGTTTTAATTACCGCAGGCTCACCTGTCCCTTTGAGTCAGCTCGAAAGTTCCAGCGTGTTAAAAATCGGTCAGCCTATAATTACATTCACGTGTCATTCGCGAAAATAGTCGCATCGAATTTCACGTCGTTTGACCTCGGCGACGATCACAGTACGGATTTTGGAAAAAAAGAGCCGTCCATTCAAGAGTCGCGCGCGGGTGACGGTCTTCCATCAATTTTTTTGGAGGCATTTCATTTTGTGCGCGACAACTGACAAACGGGAGCGTCATCGTCGCCCGTCACGTATCGCCGATATTAGCGCGAGAAAAGAATGATTTGATGAAAAAGTTGTTTACACGTCAGCGGGGTTTTTAAAGCGAAAACGTTTATTAAACGATAAGCTATATTGACGTTGCTTTCGATCAACGGCTTGTACCCGTCTGCATATGATTTTTATAATATTTATTTTGTAAAGTGTTCTATATGAGTGCGGTTATTAATTAAACCAGCACTGAGTTTTCAGTATCAATATTTTTTACGTCAATATCGTATATTCAATTCCACCGAATCAAATCAGCCCGACCACCGATATATTCAGTTTCATTAGCAATTTAATTCTTCCAGCTACATTTGTAACCGTAATTACGAATAGAATATTCCCAGCTAAATCCGCAACCGATATCATCCAGTCGCAGAGCAGCAGCAGCAGTATAA
>UCOJ01002503.1:0-11298 GCA_900474305.1 Cecidostiba fungosa
TGCTTACATAATTATATTATATATAAGTATAATATTTTCTTATATTATATATAAGTATCTACCATTATATATGTATCATTGAGGACACACCTATATGTTTGTGTGTAGTGAATATCTAAGTTGAAGAGGTGATTCTAAATAAATATAGTACTGATCGTACTATTGTAATTGCCTATCTAATTGAGAGACCAGTACAAGCGTATTCCATTTTTGTAAAGTATATAAAATATATATGGAGACAAATCCAAATAAACATTGTTTTTCAAGTTGTAATAACATTTTCATCACTTATACTCTCTAAACATTTGTTGTAACCCACCCGCAGGCTCTTTCGCGTAATAAGCCCCTGCCGATATGCAACCCGCCTGACGCGTGTACATATGCGGCAGGGCGCATGATCGCGCCACTAGTTCAGCGGTGACCGCTGGGCGGCGACCCTCGCGGCGCTACCCACAAGAACAGTGGCGCCGCGGAGGGCATATAATGGGGCCGGTCGCAGCGGTAGTTCTCTTTCCTCCACCCCGCTCTGCCGCTCCCACTTCTTCCCCCCAACAGGCCCGCTTACATCACATTTGTACTTGAATTTGTTACGATGATCTGTCGAATATACTCTAAATCTTTAACAAAGAAAAGAAGAAGTATAGACTATCACCAGGTTTTTGATGATCCTATCGAATATGAGTGTGTCCATTATTACAGAACCCGATCACATGCAAAACCGACTGATAGAAATGCCGACGAAGAAAGATCCACCGAAGTTGAGGTCGAGGTGGTCGAAAATCGAGTAACCATCAATCTTGAAAGATCAATAAGTAATCATAAAAGATGTGTATTTCTCTGCTCACGTTCTAATGTACTGCGTCAACTTTCCAGAGAAGAGTGTACGGAAATATTCATAAAAACAAACATTTTTGTTCCTTATGGTAGCAGAATCTGTAAAAATAACGGATCTGGAGAATCATTAACTATACCAGAAGGATTCACCTCCTATCAGCCTAACGTATCTATGACTGGCGATGAAGTAAAGTCATCATTACTGACCCTGAAGAATATGGTTATCCAAGAACGCGAGAAAACACAGCGTCAATCTTTTTTACAACTAGACCCCACACAACTTCTTTTTGAAACTGGTCTCAATCTCGCCTCTTTTAGTCATATTTATGAATATGTCTCACCTTAATTCACAAAATAACGAGCTGGCGCTAGGAATTTGGAAACTGGTGGATAATTACACGACAGACTACTGCAGACGGCTGTGTATACTGTAGCGCGATACTACCGAAAAATCTACTGTCTCTCTCTCGCGAAAATTTACTTCTCGAACTGGAAATTATTCGTTCCCGCGCGCGTTTTCACTCAACAATTTCCTGCGAGCTCCTTCCGAATCCACACGGACGGGCTGGCCACTGAGGGTGCAGGCGGATGCCATGCCCACAGTCGACAGTAGAGGCTAAAGTCGTTAGATGGGTGCTGGGGCTTTCGACGGCGGACGTAGATACCGTCCGAAAAAATTTGCTGCTAAAGACCCCAGATGACTACTTGGGTAGCATACGAAATCTGAGGGCACGGCTGGTAGGTGACGACATGGAAGAAGATTACGTCACCGCCGATGAACTTGGCAGAGAAATCACTCAAGATGAGAGAGACGAAAGGCTGCTCATGTTCTTAGAACTCGCGTTACCGAGTCTCTATGAACGAATTACGGCAAGAATCGCGCGAGAGGGCGGATTCGACAGTGCCTATGAAGAGTGCGCACCAATTTTGGACAATTGCAGCCAAAAGCCGAGACCAGCCGAAGACTGTGAGACAGTCACGTCGAGGATAGACAGCGTTTGGGGGAGGGAGAACTCCCATCATCCGATGGTCGAAGATAAGAGAGTACCCGATGAAAGCGCTGTCGTAACCTCGACGGCGAACGAGACGACACCAACGCTAGATAGCGAAACAACTATCAGCAAAGAGCTCGAAACAGACATAGAGTCGCAAAAGACGTCAAAGCTTTGTTCGTCATGCAACGAGTTGCGCGAGGGAGATCCTGGGACCCTCGCGTACACGCAACTTATAGAGGAAGTCAAGAGAATGCATCAAGAGTTGCGAGAGTTACGGAATATAGTGAACAATCTCGAGAAGAGAAATGCGAGTCAGACAAGAAGTTCACTCGCTGGCGTGAGGCAACGAAGCACGCCGAGGGCGAGGCCACGTCAGAAAGCAGCGTCGAAGTCCAATACTTCGCAGAAGAGCGAAAATGAGAAAGCTGAGGAAGTATGACGCAACAGCCCGCGCAAGCGCCCTAAGTGCCAGAGCAGAGAGGAAGCAAAGAGAAGCTTTCCTTCGTCCAAGGGACCATGCTTTGCCAAGCGAATCGAGCGAAAGCGCGTGGGTCAGTTGAAACCCAAGGTCCCGAAGAGCCACTTGCCTCACGAAGAGCGGATGCGCGAGGGACAAGATGGAAACTTGCACGAATGGTCGAACCAGCATAGCGCGAAGGTCGATCTGACGGGTAAGACGACCAACGAAGCGCCGAAATCTGCATGCACGATTAAGAAGAGATGCTGGAAACGCGCAAGTCGAGGACGCATGTTCGAAAAGATTGCTCTGAGGCAGACCATGAAGTCAGACACATTTCTAGAAGAGCACGGATGAGACTCGAGTGCTGGATATGTGATCTATTGATGCATTGGTGGCGCGACTGTCCGAAGGCAGAGGACATACGATATGAAGCGAGAACGCTGGGGATTTACGCTCGTTAGCCCTCAACCTCAAAGTGCGTTTCGAACCTGTCCCGACGTACCGAGACAGCGCAGACTCCCGGAGAGCTGCTCGGAGGTGAACCTCTAAACGGAACGTCCTTACCCTGCAGTAACTCAGACGGAATGTTCGCTCACGCTCTGATCAGAGTAAGACAGGGAAAGAGGACACGCCACTTTCTGGTAGTCCAACCAGTTCCACCATCGACCACTAAACAGTGCAAAGGATCTGGACGCAATGCGAATTCTTAAGACCCAGAGGAGGTCAGAGACTGGTATGTCTGAATCCGTGCGCTTCGTCTGAGAGACAAGCGTCCAGCGCTGAAAGTTCGATGGCGAAGTGACGCTGGAGCAGCGATTGGGCAAGGTGAGCCTCAGAGAGAGTATCTCAGCCTGCATGTAACGTGCCAGTGCGGCTAGATCATTACTATAACGCATTGACGCACGTAGCAGACCGGTGTCATATAAGGTTGGCGAGGTTATAACAGAGAGAAGTCATAAACTGCGGATGCTGAGCAACGCACCGCAAAGCTGACACCAACTTAGATGAGCCCACGAGAGGACATGATAGTCCTGGGGACCCATTCTCATCGATTGATCGACGAAGAGAGAGACTACCATTTGTTTGTGTGTGTGAGAGAGTGAGAGAGCAACGAAGAAGACGTTCTAACAAGCCCTTGCCTCCTAGAGAAGGATGACCCGGCCTGTGACTCGGCGAGTCATTATACGCCACCTGGACGAGAGGACGTCGCCTCCTCAGAGCGAGCCATCGACACCAACGACGCAGGCGTGTGTGCTGTGTGTGATGCGCGCCTACCGAGAATGGCGATTACCGTAAGTAAGGGCGGTGCCCTTTGGCGTCATTTTGTAATATCTGTCGAGGCAGCGGCTACAGCTTTGCGACTCAGTGCAGCGGCACCGAGCGGCCTTCTCGTCTGCGTGCGCGCGTCTCGCGTGATATTCTCTACGCCGAGTCGAACTTGTTGCGACTCGGCGCTCGTTTGTGTAAAGACACGTTTTGCCGCACAATACATTTTATTTATTTTGGAACTCGGAAGTTGGATTATTTTTCGAGTTGTTCCCTCTTCTGTTGCCTATATCCTGCCGGCGAATACCGCCGCCTCCGCGGGTGTTGCAACGCGTGATTGCAACGCAGATACTGAGCAGCTGGCCCCGCACAAGGGAGTGCGGGTGGTGGTACACGAGCGAACACGAAGTTCGCGAAGCGACACGAGGTAAGTGTCGCGTTGTGCAACGGGAGCTTACCACCGGCGTCGAGAGGACTCTCCGCCGCATCGAAGGATAGCAGCTTCGGTACGGTTTCCCGGCTTTTGCCCTAAAAAGCACCCAGCGGTTACAGTTTATAATAAGAAAATATAGCTCTATGATTTTTTGGGTCATTATTCCAGACAGTTCAACCATTATTATGAAAAAATGTGCAGTTCAAAGATTTATTAGTGTAATTTGCATTTTTAGTATACAGAATACATTCTTTATCAACTTGTAACTATGTCTGTATTGTTTTTACTGATCTAAACTACCTCTGTAATTTTTTTAGCAAGGATCAAATTAAAAATACTTACGTTATAAGCGTTAAACTTCCATAATAACCACTTTTTAATCGTTATTTCATGATCTTTTGAATTTTTATTCTTCATACAAGCCTTTTTTAATTCTGAAACTTTACAGGTACTTTTGAACTACACAAAGGCAATTTTACGGTGTTCATCCGGGTGATCAAACTGCCTTAGTTTTGGATTTTAAGGTTTAAATGGCTTATAAGTTATTTATAACTTATATATCGACGCCTGAGTGCAAGAACGATGTATCTCAGTACCGGCTTCGAGAACGCCGTATTTCGGCAGCGCTTTGAAGAACGCCGTATCTCGGCGTAGTTTTCAAGAATATCGTATTTCGGCAGCGTTTTTGTAAACGCCGCCGTATGTCGGCGAAGGTTTCCGGAACGTCGTATCTCGGCAAAGTTTTCAGAAACGCCGTATGTCAAATGAGATTTTTTTCTTAATAATTTTGTAGTGGCAGCCCTGCGCAATTTTACAAAGCGTTTTTTATGAAGAAATTATTATCAAAAAATCAGAAAAAAAATCAGAGTTACTTATTTAACATTACCTTTGCTTAAAAAAACAATTTACCTTGCAATGATTAGATTCAACTTTACAGTTGATCTTTATTTATTTATTTATTTATTTATTTATTTAGACTCCAGAGTTACATAAATTTACATAAGGTTACATAAACTTATAACAACAATTCGCGGGCTCTACAGCGTAGTAGTTGTTAGGACAACTACTCACTATAGTCCCACGATCCTACAGAGGAAAATATAATTTCCTGTACGCAGGTCCGGATTAACAAAACACAACAAAAGCTGGTTAGTTTTGCTGTGTTCTCCACAGCATAACCTCCAACCATACTTAAATCTAATAAAACAAAAACTAAAAGGCATTCATTCATACAGTATGAATCCCTGTTCGACTTCAAACCTGGAAACCACTGTATCATTCATACTAACAATTACTTACGTACTTTTTGCGCTGTTAGGGTTTCATTTGTAACCTCCTAACTCACAATCATTAACATAATTTATACTTTGGAAGTTTTAACAATTATACAATATAATCTATCTATTAAGACTATAAGTAGTATATTAACGGCTGTAAATTCTTCTTTATTTATTTGGTACATAATTCAATTAATTGTGTATTTAACTTAAACTAATATAAAAAAATTCTATCTATAGATACGATTATATTGCACGTTGCAGATTCTATGTTGTTGTTTTATCTGATTTTGTATAAGGTTCAATTTTCTATTTAGTTTATTTACCACATTCTTACAAGCATAGATCTAGCAGTTGTGAATGTCTCTGTGGTTGCATTTTTAGTTCTGGCAAAAGCTATTCTTTCGTAACTATTAAGCCTTGCAGGACATGTAAGTCCCACGGCACAAGTAACTCTGTAGTGGGGAAACATTTGTTTATGTTGAAGTGCTGAATCACATTTACAGTTAGACGTAAACACTATATCGTCTATTACTACGACATCTTTGTGAGGTGGTTGATGTTTTATGGAATACATTGAGTTGGTGAAATTTTGTATTCCTCTTATACCTCTGTTGAAATAGAAAATTGCTTTGTTGGATCCAATGTAATTAATGTCTCCATAAGTCATCCTGTACGTATTCAGCTTCGTGATCTTCTGTCCTGGTGTTTCTGCTGCCCTTTTTAGTTTTTGGTTGTTTTGTTCTACCATTTCATTTATTTTTGCAAACACAGTTTCTATAGGTTTGTATCTTTCAACGTTTAAACTTGGTTTTTGTTCACTTGCTCTGGCAGTTTCTTTAACGAAATTAGTTATATTTATGTCAGTAGTGCTAGTATTTTTGTCTTGCATCCATATATAAATTTGTTATATTATCCAGTTTTAAGTTTATTTTCATATATAAGGAGATCATTTTCTTGTAGTTATAATTTGTAATGCGGCTATGTTTTCTATTATTGTGATGTTGACACATTCCATTAGCACAGATGTATGTTCTTAGGTCTAGTATTACTCTCTCTTTGTCTTTTGAATACGTTTTTCCCTCAGTTCTAAGGTTGATATATTCATTTAGAGTTAGATTACCTAAATCAAGTAGGTCCTTGATCTTCGAGTTTGATTTGGTGTTATGTTTTTCTTGATCAGGCTGACATACTGACATAAGCCACTTTTTGAGATCCTGACAGTCTATTCCTTTTAGTTCTTCATTCATTATTTTTTATCCAGTCTTTGATTTTCTTAATACTAGTATTTTTTTATGTCTAAACTTTTCAAATCATTTGGCAAGCTGTTGTATGTGCTGATTGCCTTAATATAACTATTCTTAGTACTGATGGTTTTGCAATATCTAGGTGGGACTATAAGTTTATTTCTTGTTATACTAGTAGAGTTAATGAACTGGCTCTTAAAACTGTCATAGTAAAACATCAGACACTCATATGAGAATAATTTCTGTAAATTAAATGGATTTGTTGTTTGGAAAGTATTTTTATTTATTATTTTTAGAATTTTTGTTTGTACGTTTTGTAATAAATGTAAGTTATTCTGGTAAGCACCTCCCCATGCGATTATGCCGTAGCTTATCACGCTATGAAAAAGGGCATAGTATATAATTTTTAGCGTATTTGTATCCATAAATTTTGATATTCTATTGAATATATATATATATTAGATATCTAGTCTTTTTAATAAGATATTCGATGTATTTATTCCATTTCATATTTGTGTCAAAATATAAACCTAGATACTTTGTTTCAGTAACTCTTTTAATTATTTCCTCGTTTATCCTCACATTGATTGTCTGCGGTACACTATCACAGTAGTTTCCAAATGTAATATAAACCGTTTTATCCACATTTAGTGTTAGTTTATTGAGTTTAAGCCATATGGAGACCTCTTCTAGATATTTGTTTATCTTGTTTTCAACATCCTTCCAAGTTTTACCTGTCGCTATCACAGCTGTATCGTCGGCATAAGACATTATGGAATTATTTGGCATTTCAGTCAATAGGTCGTTCACATAGAATATAAAAAGCAAAGGTCCAAGAATTGTACCCTGAGGTACTCCAGTGTTTATTGTATGAAGACTGCTCGTATGTGCACCAATTCTTGTTTTTTGTTTTCTATTGTTTAAGTAACTTTCTAGTAGTTTGTGACCCTTACCTCTTATACCGTATGCAAATAGCTTATTTAGCAATATTTTATGATTTACTGTGTCAAAAGCCTTAGCTAAATCCAGAAAAGCAACAGCAATAGGTGTACTTTGGTCCAGATTTTCATATATTGTTTTAGTTATACTATTTAGTGCATCCTTAGTACCTATATCTTTTATGAATCCAAATTGTTTTTTTGAGAGTATATCACTGCTGTTTATAAAGTTGATGATCTCTTATGTATAAATTTTCGAAAATTTTCGCAATGTTTGAGATCAGTGATATAGGCCTATAGTTACCCATTTCATTTTTTTTCCCAGCTTTATGTATTGGTATAACTTCAGCTACTTTAAGTGTGTCAGGCCATGTAGAAGTTTCTATACACAGATTAATGGCATACACCAGACTATCTGCTATTATTACCGCTATTGTTTTTAGAGTTTTTGCATGAATTTCATCTATACCTCCCCTTTTTAATTTTAGATTGTTAATTATTTTTAATATTTCGAATTTATTTGTAGGTTTGATAAATATTGTCTTATGATTATTTGTGGGCAGGTTTATAGTTTTTTGTCTTGGAGGAATAATTTTGTTACTCAGCCTTTTTCCTAAATTGCAGTAATACTCATTCATTTTGTCAGCAATTTCTGCTTCATTTTTTAATATTGTGTTATCCTCTAATTTTAATTGTTTAATAGTCGTATTACTTTTCTTTTTATCTCTTACTATTTTATTGTTTCTGCAAGCCCAGAGTTTCCTAGGCTCATTTTTATTTTGTTGTATAGATTTTTTGTTATAGTTGTATTTTGCTTCTTTAATGACTTTGTCTAATGTTTTTACAAAATTCTTGTAGTGCTCTATGAGTTTTTGGTTAGCTGGATTTTTTTTATATTATTGTAGAGAGACTCTTTCGTTCTACATGACTTTGCTATAGCTTCAGTAATCCAGTCTTTTCTGGTTTTTGTCTTTGAATTTCCTGTTTCTTTTAGCACATATTTTGCATTCTCCATGCATATTTGTATATTTTTCACTATTTCATTCACGACTTCATTAGGATCTTTCATCTTCTTAAAAGTGGTCCAATCCGTTTGTTTTGCAGTGAGGAATAGTTTATTGTAGTTATACCGATGTAATTTATTTTTTGATTCATTTACTTTAGTGTTTATTTTATCTTTTTTTATTTCGAGAATCAGCGGATAATGGTCTGTAAATGGGATCTTCAAAGTTATTGCTGTAGTAGACAGGAAATTAGTTTTAATAAACATATTGTCTATGCACGTTCCCTGTTCTGTTGTAGAATTCGCTGGTCTTGTTGATTACTACAACATATTTCCTTGCACAGTTGTCATTGCTCTCCCCATCGTCTGTTTTATGTGGTAAGCTTCCCACAATGATAATATGCGGGTGTTAATAATTAACTGGAAGATTTTCTGTGTCGACTGTCTAGAAAGAAATATTATGTTTTAAGTTATAAGAACAGTATTTATGATCAAAATATTACTTATTGATCTCACACATACCTCCTCGATAATCGCAAATAGTTTTGTAAAATCTTCTTTAAAATAGTCAAAAATCATTTTAACTATGTTCCAGTTTATAAATTCTTTGTTTTCTACATCTAACATAACATGTCCATATATTAAAATTCTGCGTATATATGATTCAAAGTTTTCTTGAAAAATTGCTGGTTCTTTTCCAGTAAAAAATTGAAAGTGCATTTCAGCATAGAAATCAATGAATAAGCACGGCCATAGCTGTTGTATAGCTTTCGCGGTCAAAGTTTCCTTGTGATTTAAGTGAAACCTCTGCAACGGAAAACAGTTAGAAAAATCTTCGACACATTTTGTAAAATCCTCATTAGTTTGCAAGCCAATAGCATTAAAATCGAAGAAATATTCCCTCAGCGTCTTCGCTGTATGCTCATCGTGACCTTTTGCAAAATTGGGTTGCCAATCTATGCAACCAGCCTTAATAGATTTATATTTTTTTGCTTCTTTTAGGGTTATCTTAAGTGTTCTATAAAGACTGTTGTTCATATGTGGACGATTGAGATATCTGTTCCTTTCTATTAATTTCTCTAGTAAAGTGACATAACCCGTACCTTGACGTTTTCCGTCTGATAACATATCCGCAAACACTTTTTCATATTTTGCGCACATTTTTTTAACCAACGATCGGAAAGCTAAAGCTGGAGCATGGTCGCTGATTTCTCGCACGTCATCGACGACATAATGAACTGCACGCGTGATTATAGTGTTAGCTTTCTTCTTATCAAGACCAGCCAAATCATTATTCAAACTCGACAACGTTTTTGAATCAAACTTGCTCCATGATACTTCTAGTGCTTCCCAATCATCATGGTTCCACAGTTTTTTCCGCTTATTTTCTGGAGCGCTGTCTATTGCATCGGGGACATTATCACCATCACGACTGTTTATACCTTCGGGAGTTTCATCTAAAAAGAGAAATTATTTATTAAAAATCAATTTATTTCTGTGACCTTAATCATCAGTCTCTATGTCAATATTTCAAGAGAAGTTACTTAAAATTCATACATTTTTTTCAGTAATTATGCTAGTATTTTATTTTATATTTTGTTTGATTTAAAGTACGAAAATATTATTAATGGTACAGTTCAATGCAAGTGCGAAAAAATTGATTCCATAACGTGTCTTAATTTGTGTGGTGATAATCATCAAAGCATAGAATCGGTTTTTGCACACGTATCGAACGTTATTTTCTAAAATACGAAAGATAAAAATATAATTTGTTGCATGCGGAGCTTGCGTGAAATTTTATTTTGTACACAAAGTGTTAAACTAACCATTTTTTTATTGAATGAGAAGGAGAGAAAAACATGTAAACTTAATTTTTAACTGATTCAATTATTACCTGATTCAGTAGATTTATTTTGGGAACTCTTGGTGTTAATGTTGGGAGTCTCATTTTTTTCTGCAGAACATTTGAATTTAGTCGCTTGATTAGTCGGATACCAATGTTGGTTTTTCTCCAGAAGCATGAATAATTTTTCTTTCCACTCGATTATCAGGAAATCGTTGTCAATAACAATACCATCTTCTTCTAATAGCAGAGATTTGCCCTCTATCCTTAATTTTTTACTAGCTTCTGCAATTACATCTGGTATTAAGGTATCTGATGTTTTGTTTACAATGGCAGCTATTCGTCGTATTCGGTCTTGGGTGCAAATTTTTATTTCCAGCATCTAATGAATGAAATAATAAAGAATTACAAGTGAATTCAATAATAACGTGTTATGAAATTTTAATTGTATTTATTTTTTTCAAAAAGGTTTATTTATTTGCTTATGAAATTTAAGTTTTGAATAAAAAAAAAACATGCCCGAAAAATATAATTGCTTAAGAAATGCATGCATTGTTACAAATCGACACCTTATTTAACATTACCTTTGCTTAAAAAAAAAATTACTTTTCAATGATTAGATTCAACTTTACAGTTGATCTAATTATTTATATTATCTAATTACAGGAATGAGACGCCAAATTCAATTTAATGTATTTTAAATTTTCAAACTGAGCGCGCATTTCAAACTAGTCCATACGGACTCTAGAGCATTGGTTAGTCTACTATCCAATGCTAAACTTGTGTGCTGTGCTCTATGCTTTTTTAGGTGTCCTGGCCTTATACTAAGTGTCTACTTACTACCAGTATGCGACTGCCGCATACTTGAAAAAACCGTCGAAAGTAAAACGAGTCGTTACCTAGCGTCACCTGATTGTAATGGCGCCTTTTCACGCCGACGAATGTTCGCCGCCATCTTAAGAGTCCGTTGTAACGTACCGACTGATACGCCACCATTAAAAC
>UCOJ01002504.1:0-11292 GCA_900474305.1 Cecidostiba fungosa
GAGGATAATAACACCATTTATCACCACATCAAATACTCATTTTTATATTTAATATATTCAAAATAGTCAGTCCCGAATTAGCACATACTTTCAATACGTATCATCAGGTAAATTACATGTTTTTAGTACGTACTTAAGATATGTACAAAAATTATGTATTTAATTTCAACAGGGTAACCTCGAAACCACCACATTGAGAAATATTGATCTTACTTTTCGTAGCGTTTACTAAATATAAAGATACTTACTTTCGATTAGATTTCCAAGTATTTATAAAATTCACAGTCAATAAAAGTCATATAAGCACGTGTTACAAAGATTTTTGATCAAGTAATTTTATATTGCCCTTTATCCTAGCCATTGACTATACATTATTTCTAGTTTGATTTAATCAATCTAATCCATGTTTACAAGTTTAAAAATCCCTTGGAAATTGCTATAATTAATATCTTACGCCACGTTGACGCTAATAAATGGTCAGAAAAGGTTCGAAAAAGCGTTTCACCGGGGGTCCAAAACTGTTCCAGTTTTTGCCTATTTCCAGTAGCACAAGGTATTTACTAGTTATTAAATGGAATCAATTTCTACCAGGGTATTAATAATAGAATATGTTCTTATAAAAAATTAAATTTTTATTTTTAACAACGTAATAACGTCAGTGCGACGTTTTCATTAACTCCAAATTAATTAGCTAAAAATTAGCCAATATAGCGTTAACCTTTCTATCAGGAATGAAACAAGCTTATATACCTGAACAAAATTTGAAAGGCCTATAACAATACCAGCAGCAACAAAATATACACAGTAAACATTAGTCTCGCTGCGAACGCTGTCCGGATTTTGTATTGACAATACCTATACACACAAAATAAGTATTAAATGCATTATAATAGTCCAAAGATGAATAATCGCTTTTTTATTATATTATATTATATACTTACGCCGATAATATCACCGAATAGAATAGAAAACAAAGGCATCGAAAATCCAGTAGCAATAGATGTCAAACATGCTATAGTATTATATGGCCATTCGCTCTTATATAATTGCAAAATTCGGAATGTCGATACCTTCGGCTCTTGTTTCAGTGGCACAGCCCCATTGACAGTCTATATTTTTCCAAATTAATTACAAAACAATTTACGCATAATTATTCTTACAATATTTGCTACAGGTTAATAAAATATTACCAAAGATCTCCTTAACACCGTCTCTATTTCATCATCATTATCATCACTATCATCATCTTTGTTAACAAGGTTTTTATTTTCACTGGTTTCTATGAAATCTGAAACCTTAACAATTACAAATGGTTATTTTTAACTTTTGCCTATTTGTTACGTATTATAGTTTTGAACGTTTTATGAGGTAATTTTATGACTTAGTAAAAATTTTGAAATTTTAAATAATTTAAATTTTTTTAATGAGTCACTGTGTATGTAGGTGCTATATTCGGATGGTAGCGCGAAAAAAGGGGGGGGCTAATATCCAAGAAATTTTATTTATTTTTTTTTTGTTTGGTGAAATTATTGAAAATTATTAATTTCTTAGGCTTCACCCCCCATTTTTCGTGCTACCAGCGGAAGATATTGGCACATTTATGGCGACTCACTTAAAAAAATTTAAAGTATTTGAGAGTATTAAATACTTAGCACTCTATAGAAATATTTATGCAATTAAATAGCGTAATAAAATCACGTAACAACATTTCACGGAGCTGAAGAATTTCAAAATTTTTATACGTAACAAATTGACATCACATAAAAATTACATGATAAAATGCGTAATTTTAATACGTCACAAAATTGCGTCAATATTTTGACCAGGGATTATACCTGCGAAGTTACAAGTGAATAGTAATGTCCTTGACGGTTCATCAATTCGTCGTGGTTTCCTTCTTCAACTACACTTCCGTCGGATATCACGATAATTTTATCAGCTCCTCTAATTGTCGTAAGCCTGTGAGCTACAATAATTGTTGTTCTTCCCTTGTGAGCCTATATATGGATTAAAATGCAAAAGGGTCATGAACTTTACAACCGATTGATTATTGAATAAAATGTTAATCAGCGCGTATTCAATAACATTTATTCGCGAGTTTTCTTTTTTTCTGTATTTTAAAGAAACTTGACAACTCTTGAGAAAGATTAAACTAAATTGTTTCTTTATTATGTAAAAAGTGTTAGCTTACTTTATCAAGGGCGGCCTGAACTTTCGATTCACTTCGTGTATCGAGAGCTGAAGTTGCCTCATCCAGAATAAGATTTGCGGATTTTTTATTAAAGCTCTTGCAATAGCAATTCTTTGCTTCTGCCCTCCTGATATCTGTGTTCCTTTTTCACCGACGAGAGTGTCATATTTCTGAAATCACACGCGCGCACCATACACACAATTATATAATTATTTTCATATACACAAATTTACACATAAAGTAAATGATTGCTATAAAGTGATCTCACATTCGGCAATTTCATGATGAAATCGTGCGCATTCGCTTCTTTCGCTGCCTGTATGATCTTCTCCATAGGAGCATCGAGATCGCCGAATCCGATATTTTCGGCAATCGTAGTATCAAAGAGCACTGGCTCCTGACCTACGATGCCAAAGCAATTTCTCAGCCACTTGACATTGAACTCTTTTAAGTCATAACCATCTATGAAAATCTAAAAATTTTGGTCAAGCCATTATTGATGAATGGCGATGCGCGAGAGATAAGCATGTTCAATTATAATAGTACATTATACGATACTAGTGTCATAAGTCACCCTTTACGGAACGGCATGTATAAGCGCCCGAGCGCAGCGAGTGCGCTTAACGCCGTGGCATGAAGGACGACTTATTCCACGTGTATCGTACGATATTTTATAGCACTGACTAGCATAAATCCTCTGTCACGCCTATCCGGGGCATAAGCAGTCCATTTTGGCACCGTAAGGTTAGCGCACGAGCGTTGCGAGTGCGATATGCACGGTGCCATAAAGGACTATTTATGCCACGGATAGGCGTGACAGAAGTGAGGATTTATGCCACGCAGTGCTATAAATCATATTATGTATAGTGTGCACACCTGTCCGTGACTTGGATCGTAGAACCTCTGGAGTAACTGAATGCAAGTGGATTTTCCACAGCCGGAGCTACCGACTAAAGCGACAGTTTCCCTTTTATTTACAGAAAAATTCAAGCCCTTTAAAACCTGTCAAAGAAAGATAGAGAGAGACACAGAGAGAGAGAGAGAGAGAGGGTGCGGGGAGGGTAGGAGTAATATTGACAATTAAAGGTATAAATATAATGATGAGAATAATTAAATATCGATGACAGCGGGCAGGCGGCCCACGTGTCAAAATATATAGTTCTAGGCTGGTTCCACATACTCACGGATACGGCCGCGGGTGCGTTCATGGAGAATCTATCACGAATGCTACCAACTACGCATTTAAAAATTAGTTCATTGTTGTTATTGTTTACGGTTATGGAATATCAGTCTATCTGTGTATGTCCCATAACAATCACTTGGTTCGGCCATGATTGCCACGTGGTCTTTTTATGTAAATAAGATGATAGAAGTTATAAAACAACACAATTTAGATCCCTGGATAACGGGTTTCGCCCGCTAAGAGGAGATTCGGGTGCTACGAAAAAATGCAGCCAATTCCATAATATTGAGATATAATATTTTTGCAAACCGATATTATATTCTCTAGATTTTTCTTGATTTATTTATCAGTCAGTTTATCGTTTTAATTAATGTCGAAATTCAACTATTTAACATAGGTTCTTATGGGAATCAGTCAGAAAAAAGATTCAGCAGGAGCGCGATGTATGAAAAAAATAAAAAACAAAAGAAATAAACTATATAACTGATTCATTAAACATTGATAAAGCTGTACGCAAAATTTTAACCCCGGTTGTCACGTGGATTTCCGAGTATTTATTGAAAAAGTAAACAAAACGTCAAGCTTGTTGGCTGCGGGACGAGGTGCGCGGCGCGCGGGGAGAGAGAGGATTCTCTCCTCCCTACTGCCCCCGATGAAACACCCGAAGCACCTTAACAATCTTTGCGCTTTGATAGGGGAGGCTTCATGAGAATGCTCCGATGCTGACATGAATTCAACCCTGATTTTACCTAATTGAATTTATTTGTGAAGTCTGCTCTGCTCATGGTTCTTTTGACCCGTGGTTTTTCCCGTGAACTTGAAGGTGAATATCGGAGCAGGGACTTGAGGAGAGGTTCGATTGCGCCAACTCATCCGCAGTCATGTCCGAAGATTTGAAGATTAACTGAATTCAACAGCTTGAAGCTTGCATTATGGATTCGAGTAAGAGGTAGATTTGCTATTTATTCCTGGAAGTAATGATTCAAGTCTACACCTGGAAGCACCGCTCGGTAACTTGATGTCTGGTATGGGTCAAAGTAGAGGATGTTGGTGTTACTTCCTGTAAGTCATTGTTGGAATATTGCTATGAGATATGCTCTGAATATATAGTTTTTATAATGTCACATGCTATACCAAAAATGACTCGACTTGCTTCTATAGGTCTAGAACTGATAAGTGAAATGTATAGGAAGAAAGAGAGAAAGAAACTATAGTTAGTATATGCGTAAGCATCGAAGACCTCTAAACCCTTTATCAAGTGTTTTAGTCTCGCATGAGCGTCTCACGAGAACAGTCGTATACTAATCAGACGTGATTCCTTTCTTTATACGAATTCAATAAATTCAAAGTTATTTAATTGAGTAAATACTTATTCGTCGTTTATTTAATACCCATTTCCAACAGTCATCATTGGCTGGAAGAGAATTAACCCGCTTGAAGGATGAAAGATTATAGATTGTCGGGACGGCAATCTGAAAAAGAAGGGGGCAATGTTGTGACCGAGCTCGAACGTCGCGCAATTCGAACAACGTGAGTGTCTAATTTAAAAAAGCCACATTTAGCAGTAGATATCAAAACTAGCACATCCCGTGCAAAATAAGTAATGCACGCGTCCGCATCCACGCATATGTGGAACGTACCAGCCTAATAATACCTACCTTAATTTCCGTTCGGGACGGATATTCAAAGCAGACATCCTTAAATCGAATCGAGCCCTCGATGTCAGTAGGTTTGTGTCCCTTGTCCGTAAAGCTGCCAATCGCGGGCTTTCTACGAATGACGGAGAAAACTTTGCTCGCTGCCGCTTTCGAGATTCCGAAGGCCTCAACGAACGGCGTGGCAGCTCCTAGATTGATGGAGCCCATCATTATGCTGAAGAACACCTTTATTCAAAGATCGCATTTTTTATTTAAAAGATAATAAAGAAGATTAAGCTTGTCCTTATATTAATAATAAATAGTCAATAAACCTGATGAGATTTTTCGCTCACCGTTATCATGGTGGTGGCGTTGTAGGTCTGCTCCTCCAAAGGTTTGTTTCTCTCTTCGAGAATCAGCGTGACTCCGTACCAGAAGGAGAGTGCATAACTCGCGTACATACTTAGCCAGAGCACGCCCAGCCCAATGCCCGATAGAAATCCCTTCTTAATGTTGTTCTTGTAGGTCATGTTGAGTCCGTCGGTGTAGCGGTTGAGCTCCTTGACCTGGCCGGCAAATGCGACGACGGTCCGTATGCCGGCCAGAACTTCCTCGGCTATGCTGCCGGCAGCGGCGTAGACCTCGACCTCGCGACGAGTAAGAGTCGAACTGATGCGCACAATGCAGGCTAACACGAGGGTCATCACTGGGACACTGGCCATGCAGACCAGCGTTAGCTGCCAACCTGTGTAGAAAGCTAGGCCCAGGCTACCGATGAACGCGAACAAGTTGTGCAGAAACATCGGCATCTTTTCGCCCACGCCATCCTCGTATTTGATCACGTCTCTGCAAATTTGTCATTGTCTCATTAAAACATGAATTACGGAAAGCTATGCTTTCTGCGGTGTGCTGTTAAACTCACTCCGTTAATCTACTGGCGACCTCTCCGCTCTTGGATAGATCGTACCAAGCGATGTCCTGATGGAGCACCGAACGAAGGTACATAGTCCTCACACGAAAGCTCTGCTTGTGGGCGACGTAATTGAAGAGCATGACGCCGAAGTAAGTGAACACTATGAGGATTGCACCGATCGCGGTGTTCCCAATAGCGAAATTCGTCACCGCGTCCATCACTAATCCGTTCGTGATGTTCATGTCGCTGCCCATTTCAGCCTTGACCATCGAGCCGACCAGGTTTCCAAAGATATAGATGTTGCCTGGAATCGCCAGGCCCGATATTATCCCGCATATTGCGCCAAGGCACATGAGGATTTTCTCGAAGCCGCTCGTAAACTGAAACTAATTATAGGTACCTATATATGAGGAAAAACGCGAAAGAATTCCTTCCGGGGGAGAGGGGGCGAGAAATGAGTAAATAAAATGTTGGGGTACGCACCTGCAGCAGTTTTGTTCTATTTCTATATGTTTAAAAGAGTTCAAAACGGCTTTCCAACACGTCAAAAATGCCTTGTGACACTGTTTTCTTGGCCGTTATAGTTATGCGAAATGTGGCCATTGTTCAAAGCCATGTCATCAATTCCTGAGGGTGCAAACGGAAAATCCATACCTATAGGATGGATGTACGTGAAAAGAGCTTCAATTTGAAAAAAATCGTTAAGAAATTTTTCTCAGAATCATAGTACGGGGGGAAACGCTAAATAAGAAACGCGATACCGAGAATTCTAATTAATCAGTATTTCAATTCGTACAGATGTAGACTTGCAAAATAATGATGAGAAAGAAGAAGATAAAGATAAGCCACTTAAAAGCGATATTGGGAGATTCAAGAGTCTCAAAATCAATGAAATTTCCCATTCACGAGAAATTAATAGAAAGCTGGAAAATTTATATAGCTAGTGAATTGCCGCAAGACGAAAAAGAAAGGCCAATGACCAAATATGAATTACCAAAAGGATTGAAAAAGCCAATATTAAACGAGCAAATTGTGGCAAAACTAACAGAGAACAGCCCAGAAGATAATTAGCCTAGCGTTAACGGCTCCTAGCGGTAAACAACTCATATAAAAGAATAAAAATTATACAGATTTGTGTCTACCTTTTGGATTAAGTACTTGCCCATATATTTTTACAAAGATAGTGAAACCAATAGGGAACACTCTAAGAACAGAAGGGAATTATCAGTGGTTCATCTGGATTGGCTTTGTATAGGAAAGGACGCCAACGAATGTTACAATAATGCACTAAACACAATCAGATTATTAGAAAAATTAGGTTTTGTTATCAATAAGAAAAAGAGCAAGCTTACTCTCGATACTCGTTGCAAATACTTAGGTGTAATAATAGATTCTCAAAAAAGTACATTAACGTTAACAGAGAAAAGGAAAGAAAATATTTTAAAATTACTAAAGAGATTCCAGGGCTGGAAAGAATGTAGGATTATAGAGGTGGCAACATTACTAGGAAAGCTAATCGCGGCGTGTATAGCAATCGAATATGGATGGTTGGACACCAAGGTAATGGAAAGGGAAAAATATTTAGCCCTAAATAAATCTCAGGGATCATACAGGGGAAAAATGATAATTTCAAATAAGATAGTGAGAGATACAAAATGGCGGATTAGAAAGTTACCAGAGGCTAGCAAGTGTTACAGAAAGGGAAAAATCGAGAAAGTTATATTTACAGATGCATTCGATACAGGTTGGGGAGCAACAGACGGAGCTTTAGAAATTCTTGGAGCTTGGGAAAACAACCAAATAGGGTGGTATATTAATTTTAAAGAGTTGCTGGCCGTAAAGTTAGCTTTAGAAAAATTGTGCGATAGAATGAGAGAATGTTATATATTACTTAGAATGTGACGTGGCAAAACCGAGCATACGGGGCCGAGGAACGATAGAGCAACTTCGTTTCCGCGGGTTTTGCCACGTCACAAGAATTGATAATATCACAGCTATTGCTTACATAAACAGGATGGGAAGTGTTAGATATAAACACTATAAGAGCGTCCGTGGCTCAATTGGTTAAGGCGCACGCCCTAACTGGCAGATACACGCTCGCTCCAGGGGTCGTGGGTTCGATTCCCGGTGAAGGCACTCGGATTTACTCGAGTTGTTTTTAACGGAAAAAGTACCCTGGACTCCGGCTGTTTCGAGGCGGGTTTTCCCCCGGAATTTCCCTTCAGTGTAATTCCGGGTTTTCCCTTGCCTCACAGGCGCAAGCCTGGGCGAATTCGAAGCAGTGTATGGGGCTAATAACAACATAACTGGGTATAAAGGTTGCCAATCCGATGCAATAGGCAGGGAGCGTCGGCCTTATCGGCGAGGAGCTGATCCCTGAAAATATGGCACTTCTCCGGGGAGGCGCCGCTGAGTAACTGACCCGATGCCCTGTCAAAAGGGCAGAGAGTGTTGGCTTAACCAACAAGGTGTAGTGGCTGAAAGATGCCCACACCGGAGAGGTTGCTCAGTTAAAAATGTGAAACACAGATGGGCTACTCCCACACAGAGGTGGTGGAATACCCCCACTTACTAGGCCAAGAGTGGCCGTAATCGGGAGAAAAAAAAGATATAAACACTATAATACAGTAGCTAAGCAGATTTGACAGTGGGCTGAGAATAGAAGGATTCAATTAGTAGCTTCATATATTCTATCAAAAGAGAACTTGGTAGCAGATAGACTTTCGCGAACAATTAACCCAGATACAGAATGGGAATTAAATAACAACACATTCAATAAAATAATAGACAAGTTTGGAATACCCGAGGTAGATATTTTTGCATCTAACATAAATCACAAATGTAAAAAATATATTGCACGTTTATCGGATCCTTCAGCCTGGCAGATAGACGCTTTTACCATATCATGGAGCGAAATTTTTTTTATACAGTTTCCCACTACTTATTTAGTCTAATAGCAGGAACTTTAGCTAAAATAAGTGATGAACAGGCAGAAGGCATAATGGTTGTCCCTAAGTGGAAAAACCAAGTCTGGGATCCACTATTTCTAAGACTTATGATAGGGAAACTAATCGAATTCAAACCAGAACCATCACTTTTAATTTCTATGTGCAGGAAGAAAAATCATCCCAGGGCGAGATTCTTAACGATGGTAGCAGCAGTTGTATCAGGGAGGCATTTATAAGAATAGAAATACCGAAAAAGTCGTTGGATATAGTACTGTCATCATTAAGCAAATCTACTCAGAAACATTACAAAGCATCATTAGGAAAATGGTTATTGTTTTGTGAGAAGAAGTCAATTGATGCGTACAAAGCTAAGGCACAAGAGGTGACAGAATTTTTGACAGAAAGATTTAATGAAGGCGTTAGTTATAGCACGATAAATGCAGAAGCGCAATTGCAATGATATCAGTAGATAACATAGGTGTAGATAAATTAGTGTGTAGATTTTTAAAAGGTTGTTTTAAGTTAAGACCACAGCAGGGAAGATATAATTGTACTTGATATGTAGGTGTTCTTTTTTATTACATTGAACGTCTACGACCTACAAATGAAATGTTACTAGACAAGTTGTCTCAAAAGACAGCGATTTTGTTAGCATTGGCTTTCAGCCCAAAGAGCACAATCATTATCAAAGATTAAGATTGAAAACATAATAAGTAATGAAGACCTTATCATTATTAATATCACCGAGATAATTAAAACATCAAGGCCAGGGTCAAAACAACCAAGAATAGTGATTAAGAAATTTGATCAAAGGCCAAAATTATGTTTATTTAGAACATTAAAGGAATATTTAGACCACACTAAAGAAATTAGAGATAGTGAGGATTTGTATATCTCAACTAGGAAACCATATAAGACAGTAGGAACGCAGACAATTAAATTCTAACATTGATTTCTACCAGACATATTTTGAATTATTTGCAAAGTCAAAATTTACAGAGCTTGATGAAATTTCTACAAAAATGACGTTAACCCTGTTGAAAATAATGACGTCATTTGATGTCAAAAATTGGAACCTTTTATTACGTCATTTTATGACGTCATTTTCATGCAGAGC
Source organism: Cecidostiba fungosa (assembly GCA_900474305.1). Lineage (NCBI taxonomy): Eukaryota > Metazoa > Arthropoda > Insecta > Hymenoptera > Pteromalidae > Cecidostiba > Cecidostiba fungosa. The sequence continues at coordinate 9,990 of UCOJ01002504.1, forward strand.
CATTCCCTGTTAAAAAATGACGTTATTTTATCCTACATGGTCATCCAATAAAATATTAAATTTTGATTTTGTTTTGATCTTGCATTGTAGTCGACAATTATATCGACATTCTAGATAAACTAGAAATAAAAAATATGACAGCTGCAGAAAGCTTTTCTGTTCAGTCATATCGAGCGTGAGGTCTTATGTATACCTTTCCGTCACCAATCTTGGTGCGTGAATACGCTTCTTAGGTCGTCGCCACCTATTGGCGACGAACGAACCATCCCTATTTCAAACCATCCCTTAACTTTAAAATTATATGCATACAATGCAATTAAAATTTACAACTTGACATCTGCAGGCTCTGCCTACAAATTTCCCTCTCCCTCCTCTTATCCTAATGATCTTTGCGACGCGCACGATCTCGCAGGGAGGCAGCTGCACGGCTGTCATAAAAATGACTACCGATCCAGCCCCGGCAATTCTGCGGCAGTGTTTTCTCGACTACCTGGGAAAACACTGAGCTGATGCGCTACTTCCCCGGCCTCCAACTTTATACCTGCGGGATTCGTATATAAGTCCTCAGCAACTTGCCCTAAAAACTCAGTCGCTCGCCGACCGAGCCCCTCGCAGCACTGGACCTCATCGCCTGCCACAGCACTTCTTCGCAACACTTGGCCTCGCTGCCGTACGTTGCTTTCGAAGACGTGGTTCATCGCCACCTCTTCTCCACCTTCACCTCTCCACAAGCCGAGGCTCGTCGCCACACATCCTCCGCAGATCGTAGCCTTGTCGCTGCATTGCTGCATTCCCAAGTCGAGGCCCTTCGCCACGCACCTCTCGCAGTAAGTGGCCTCGTCGCCATACACTGCACCCTCGGGGGCGGTGGTCTCAAAGCCACACACCACCCTATCCCTAGTTTTTAGATAGATAGATAGATTGTTTACGCCACATGCTCGATTGCGCGTCGAGCAGAAAGTATTGTAAGCGAATTCGCTCTCCTACCCCTCTAGGTGTGCGAAGGCGATCACGTGATCACCTCTGCTCGGACCTCGCGACAGTTTTTCGCATAGAACTGATTAGGCTACGGTAGCCGACGGTACAATTGTCTCCGAGCTTACTCAACAAGCTAAAAGCAGTTTCTTTTTTTGATTCTTCACATTTATCGAACTTAGCGATCTACGCATATTCCAAACACAAGAATTGTTAATTAGTTTTAGTGTCAACATTAGTGATAATATAGAAATCATTAGAAGTGAATTTTGAAGTGTATTTCTTTTCCCGCAAGTCCTTACGCACTCTCCTCACGCCGCCTACTATC
>UCOJ01002505.1:0-11362 GCA_900474305.1 Cecidostiba fungosa
TCTTTGAGCTAATTCTGAGATACGGCGTTCTTGAAACCTGCGCTGAGATACGGTGTTCTTCAAAGCTCTGCCCAGATACGGCGTTCTCGAAGCCGGCGCTGAGATACGTCATTCTTGCACTTAGGCGTCGATTTATAATCTAAATTTTTGCTTATTTGAAAACAAAAATCACAGAAGAACAATTTGATCTTACACACAATAGGCATGGCGCTAGCTTTGTCCCTTAACACAGCGTTGACTGTTCCGAGTATAAAAAAATGAGGTACTATGACTTCTTCATCGCCAGTAAGACCTTTGCTTTTTTCAGCGTTAAAAATGAACGTGGTTTTCGCGTTGTACGATACGGTATCATCTTCGTCGTGATCCATCTGATTTACTTTCTCTTGCCATTCTCTATACAAAAAGTGCAAAATGATCATATTCCCATAATTTGGCCCATTTATAATTGTGTGAAGATATAATTCACTGGATCACTCACTCGTAAACGAAAGGACCGACTTCTTCGACTATCGGTTTGGCCCCACCTTTTATTTCGACGTGATTCGTTACATTAAACATGTAAAATTGAAACTCGAATGAAAATGGAAATTTGCCCCACACTTCTCTCATCATCCAGCCTTGTTTCAGAGCTACTTTCTAAAGAGATTTAAAAAAAATAGACGAAAAGTGTGATAGAAATTTTCTGTGAAAATTCTTGATTTAAACAAAAAAGAAATGTACCTTTTTCACTTCGTGCTTCACTATAGGTGGAAGTATAACACCACTGAAGAGAAAACTAAAAAAGAACATGCCGATGCCGGCGGCGCCGATCTTCTGGATTTTCGTGAGAGCCATATTGTTTCGTGGTTTATCCTCTTCGACGATATCGTTCAAGACTGCGACGAATAGTCGAAATTTGCGCGAGTTGCGTAGACGTGAACGAACATTCGCAGCTGCTATTCTCAACCCCGCAAACCAATGCGATTGTTCACCTTGACGAAACGTGGCTTTATAAAGACTATAAGAGTTCGCGCTATAACCAAAGCACTATTCACCTTTACGCGTATTTTGCATCGATTTTCGCACAAATCGGTAAGCCACTAATAACTCTCCTATAAATTTTTTATGAATAATACCGCAAGATAATTTGGTAAATTGAAATAATTTATTGCAAAAAAAGATCACTCTAAGAAATTTGATTCATTTTCATTAGATAGTATCGCTGAAAAATTCTAAGGGCATTTTTTTAAATCCCTACTGATGTATTGAATACATCTGTCCTTTCCTTAATTATCCAATGGATAATCAAGGATTTTTTTTGCAAAAACTGTCACTTTCTCGTACAATGTAAATGGCAGAAAAATAAATAGATTTTGATAAAGATTGTCGAAAAAATTTAATTTCAGAAAATTTTCAAATTTAAAAATTTGGCTTGAACCTTGTAAGAGTTAACTGTTCAAAGACCAAAACAAAATTTATTAGTTAAAAAAATAATCATTAGATATAAAATATTATTAAGAAATTAAGATCAGAATTTATAATTGACAATTTAAGATGAATTACAGTGGAATTAGATTTTGCACAACTATTATTTACCAAAAAATTGCAGAATTATTCAAAATATCTAGAATTTCACTTAAAAGCAATGCTATAACTTTTATTATATATTATATTTTTATAAAACTAATGTAGTTAACTAAAATCCGCCATTCGAACTTTACAAAAAATTAACGAAACGTTAATTCACTGCACCCCTCCGAGTGGTGACAGAGAACTGAACAGGTAAATTCAACCCGCACTGTGTCGAACCTCAAGAACACTCACTCACACATATAACGTAGATACACGATCATATGCGCAACAGAAAAAGTGCCTATGCATTCGTCATTCGAAAATGCACATTTATACATAAGCGAACTAGAGTCCATGACTCTGTAAAAGCCTTGCGGATATTACAAGGTGGCACTAGACGGTCATTTTATTTTCTTATATGAATTGTTTGACAAAATTTCAGAACACGAATACTTTCCAATTTATTTTTAAGTTTTAATGCAATACTTTAAAAAATAGTTTCGTAAATCTACTACATTCAGAGTAGCAACAAATTTTTACAAAATTTACGAAGGTATTCTTTACAGTGAAGATTGATGCATACTAATAAATTTAAAGGTTTCAAAAATTATAGAGTGAAGAAAGCTTAAAACTTACTGATGGTTCATTTACTCAATAACCCTTAATTTCCAATAATCACAGAAAATTGTGTTTTTCTAGCAAACTTTAGACTAAAAGCATCAGCATCCATCGTTATCTACATAAAATATTCTGTATTTTATGAAGACAATCATTTTATAAATGAACTTTTTCTAATACTAGCATAATTCAGCGTCGCTTCGCGCACTCAATTTTATTCCCCGGTTTTTGTTTCTCTATAAAAAGTGCGCAAAACTAACAAATATTTTACAATTTATGTATACATTTTTATTCGATCGATATTTTTCTCAAAAGCATAAGTATTGTTCAAAACAACAAAGATTACAAGACATGCTAATTGTTCAATGTTAGTTTGGAAATGCCTTTTGAGAAAAGGTCAAAGAGAAATTACAATCGATAATTAGTGAATTTTATAAATATTAATTAAATCGACGGCAAACAACTGTGAAACGAAAGTTTTCCACACAATGAAAACAAATGCAACGCTTTTAAACATTTATAATGTCATAAATATTGCAAACAGCAATTTTACGCTTGCTATCAAAAGTTATAGTCTGAAACACTAAATAGTTCCGTAGTGGACGCATCTCCCACTACGGAACTATTTTAATAACGCAATTTTAGTTTAAAAGAATGTAATGTTGTCAAATATTAGACAATCCAACTTATAAATGATGATGCAAGAATGCCGCAACTGTATTTAACAAACATTATGATCAACTTATGAAGAAAGTCATTTTCGACATAATATTGTTACTTATATAATTTATCTTACTTGTTGAATGTAACATTAATTTATGTTTGGTAGCACTGCAATTTTCTGAATTGTATTTGTCGATTTTTTAATAGAAGCGCTATCATCATCTGCTTTGTCTACGTCATCTGACTTCTCAGACTTTTTAATAATTTCAGTAGTTTTAACGTGCATGGATTTATAGTGCTTATATCCAGCGTAACTGCACAATGTTATACCACCAAATATCAGAAGAAACTGATATATTCTGCAAACATTAATTATTATTAGTTTTAATTGTGGATACATCACGAAAAAAGATAAAAATAGTAATATTTACTTTGCTATTTTGTACATTAATTTGCCTTGCCTAATAACTTTCAATAAATAATCTGGCAAAATAATGACCTCGTCAAACCATAAAAGAGGAAGCAAAGCGTCTGGAAATTTCTTCATAAGTTTAAATTTATCCGTTTTATTAATAAACATGTTGAACTGAGCTCTTGTATGAACGTGTATAGGTGCACCAGTAAAAGGCTCCAAATCGATTATCAACATGTGCTTTTCCTGTATAAAAAAATAATGATTATTAGATTATGTATTAATAATTAATTATGAAAAGACATTTTTTTAACATCATCTTACCATTTCAGGTTTTAATCCATCCACAGTAGTAAGGTAGTATGGGTCGGCCAGGTAAAAATGTGGATTCGTAATAATTATCGGTGCTTTAAGACATTTGTATAGATCGTAAGGCCCTTTCCTGTAACACGAATCTTCTGATTGACAGTAACATTTGTGTCGAGGATTATTCTCAGGATCAATTCCTAAATCCGTTGTGTAACGAAGTGTTTTAAAACCTGTATCACAATTTAAAAATTCGTTTTTATTTCAAAGATGCGTATTCTGAATTTTAAGAGACTGGGTGTAAATTAAAGATCGCTGAGAGTTACTTTCTTAATAATTTCTTTGTCCCGACGTTTAGAAATTAAAACTTTCATCTTCAGGGAAGCAATTCTTGTACATCAGTTAAGGGCATGCCAGAGTCCTGTTTTATCGACCTATCATCCTAAATTCAATTCCACTTTTCGGAGAAACAGCCGCACGGATTGAGTTTTCCCTTCAGGAATCGCATTCTGAGGGTCTAATAAACGGGAGACAACTGCTTTTATGTAATTTTTCGGTAAAAAATGTAATTTATTACTGTAAATTGTTTTTTGTATACGAAGCCTAAAAATATCCGTTTCATTTACATTTAGCAATAAAATTAACTTTTTGACAAAAAAGTACATAAAAGCAGTTGTCCCCACTTTATTGGGTCTTCACAATGAGATTCACAAAAGGAAAATTCATTCCGAGCAGCCGTTTCGCCAAAAAGTGGAATCAAAGCTAGGGCCGGTAAAATAGGAGTGTAGCATACACTTAAAGGGCATATATTCAATTCATGAAGGCGCAAACGGGAAAGTCATACTTATAGAATAAATGTACGGGAAAAGAGGTTCAATTTAAAAAAAAATCTTCGAAAGTGGTCGCTTAGTAAAAAATTGTCTATGATTGAAAATAGCAAAAAAAATACATTACTTCATTTCGAAAAATCAAGAATTTTTACAATATTCAGGATTGATCAATGATCGAAACTTGATATAGAAATAATCACAAAAAAAAAATAAATAAAATAAAACCAACAAAAAATTGAAATATAAGCAAAAACATACTTCAACGTAGATTCTTACGTGAAGGAAAATGCGTTAGTTCATCAGAATTTTTATCTCTATAAGAGTTGATTAGATTAAACATCCTAAATGCAGTTATAGCTTTCGATGAATAACGTAAATCAAAATATGGTTAGAATAAAATTCATGCAAGATTAGCCAACTGTGCAGTGCAGGCAAGAGACTCATGCTTAACTTTACTCAACTTTATGGAGATTAACTTGCTTATGAGAGAAGCTATACGCGGAGAAGAGGATGCAGAAAATGTTCGAAGTAGAGAAGGTACAGAGAGAGAGAGAGAGAGAGAGAGAGGTGGTGGCAGCCGCAGCTGAAACTGAAGTTCCTTATGTACTAATACGGATTCAGGTGTGTCTCGGTCGAGAGCACGCGCGCAAGAGGGAGGCCACGCGCGCAAGTTACAAACTGTTTCTGATAGGCAACGAGATACTGCCGAGTCATGCTCCCGAAGCGTCGCCTTCGAGCCGCTGTTTCTGTCTGCATCCAGAAAACTTTGTCCGACTTCGTGCGCGATAATATTCGGCGCGCGCTGCACTTGGCTCTCACGTGGAGTGTATGCATGTGAGGCTCTGGAGGTGCGTAGTCTGCTCACCTTCTATTGCTCGGCAGTGGCAGGAGCTGTTTAAAAGTAACCTTGTGGTGGTGTACACCTCGCTGCTGCTGATGCTGCTGATGCTGCCGGCTTTTGCCACGTGCGATACCTTCCACACGACTCTACAATTACACCGACTCGTTAATTACCTCTACGTGCTAAGAGGAGTGTGCTCAAAATTCACATTGAAAGAAACGTGTTACTTAACGTAAAATGTATTGTGCCTTTTACTAAATAGTTTTAATGACTTTATTGTTTTCTCAGTCGTATTAACTATTTAATTTTACTAAAAAGTGAAAGTGTCAAAAAATCTGATGGGCACCGACAAATAGGAGATTCATATTCCGCGAGTGCGGAGATAGAGATTGATAGCTGCATAATACGCGTTGCATTACAGTTGATTATGTTCGTATATTCGCGCTCGCAGTTTGCAGGAATGCTATAGTGCCTGGCGACTGTGCACAGAGATTAATACTCGATACACGTCAAAGTCAAAGTCGTATTTGACTATCGGTCTCCCCCGTGCTTTCGCCCAATCGCTTGTCGAGTCGACCGGTTAATATTGGAATTTCGCTTATTAATGAGAATTCCTCGGGCGACTAGGCAAACCCTGCTATCTCTCCCTTTATCCCTGCATCTCTCGTTTTCTCTTGCAATCCCAAATCGTATGTTCCTTGCTACGTCGATTAGTATAACTAAGCGAGCGCACGCGTGCATCCTACGTAATGCTTGAGCGAATCGTCTAGTATGTATGGTATACGTATATATTGCTGATATAATAACCCAAAAGTTAATAAATTTGTCTACTGTGTATATTTATTATTGTGCAATTCTTTTTGAACAAAAGCAAAGCTTTACAAGAACTTTTTATAATATATCAGCTTTGTAAAAATCAATCGATTATTCTGTAAAGAGAGCTGTATAAGTAGGAAACGCGAGAAACAAGGTAAATCTATGACATAAAAATGCAAAAATATGTAAGAGCGACTCTAGTGTGAGTGACCTTGTACAACAAAACCTTCGTTCCATTGTGAATAAGAAAAAACGGCATCTGTATCAATTGCGATTAAGCCCCACACCTCAAGGACGGACTGCTATTTCTTGTACCTTATTTATAAATTCAGCATTATTTTCCATAAAGTTTTTTTATTTCAAAGTATTCTATATCAGACATAGGTATAAAAAAGAGTCTCTGCAGAAGTTTAGGGGCGGGTAACAGAGGAAAGGAGGAGGGTGTCGGGGTGAGTCGAAAGAGCAGGGGATGAAGTACGTTGAGCAGGAACTGTTGGTGACGTTTGGCGGAATGTTACTGGCGGGTACTTAACTTATTGTCCTACACACCCGGATTATACCATTAGCAATATTTTCCCTTTGCAGGCATGCTTGCGCCATATAGCCTGTTGTGCTCATTAGTCCGAACGAGTAATTCGGCATCGAGTGCGCTATCACTGAAGCTACTGGTAATACTGCTGCTTGTGAGTACGGTATTGTCTGCATTATACAGGCTTTTGCTTTTTTCTTTTAAACGTAGTTGCTGTTTTACGAGTGCATCAGCTTTATGATTTATTGTGAAATTGTAGGAATGTGCGCCTGATAATAATAATAAAATAATAATAATAATTATTATTATTATTATTTAATATATTACATTTTAAAAAACTCATCAATCAATATTAATATATATTCATTAACTATAGATCAAGTTCTAAATACATCAAGTCCACGAACATTTTTTTAATGCCTGGTTGGGATTTGATCATATTATAAAGACTCCTACATGCGTAAAAAGGCTCATCATTGGAGAGCTTGTATAAATTCCTTCTACTATTATCACTTCACAGATCGCTCGCGAGATTTTCGAGATCCCATTCTGAATCCATGTTCACACTGTCGGTTCAGTGTAATTGAAAAATTGTGAAAACTCAGAAGAAGTTTCTGACTGCATCCACAACGCTTGCATCAGATTCAAATGAGCGTCAATTGGAAAGAAACTATTTTGAGTCATGCAATAGTGTATTCTAATAAGACTTTTTTAATATAAAATCGTTTCATGATGTATTTTATAACAAAAATAACTCGCGAAACGCATCTGAAATTGCAAGTATCTTAATAATTGTATATATTCTTGTAAGAATGTAACTCGAGTGCATGTATATGTATTATAATTGATCCACAGATCAAAACTATTATTACACAATTTATCAATAATTATTCCTATAATAATAAAATTAGAAAACCACAAATCAGCAAAGCACGCAATAAAAGATTCATACGTGAATCGCGCTAGAACACGATGAAATTCGTATATTATTTTGATGGATGAGACGCGCGTCGAGCAATCCACGAATAAAAAAAAATCAGGAGAATGCGGGTACCATACACGTCTGCAGTGTTTCAATCGTCAATGCTGGGTGGCTGCTGTGAACGAGTTGACTGCAGATATAAGATCAGCAGAGTGTGAGAGCGAGACTCAATCATCTGGGAAAAACGATTGACCAATTGGCCGTATCACATGCATGCTTACGCACTCGGAAACGGCACAACGGATATATATATATATATAATAAACGGGAGAAGGCTACACACAGGCAATGCTTTATATTTCTCCCCTCGGTGCAAGTCTCGCACCCCCACTTGAGCTGCACCGAATTCATACCGCGAGATATCGTTCTGTTCGATCTCAATGACACACGGTCCAGAGCAACTGCGTAGGGGGATGCCTCGCGCAGCTCTATTATCGCCGTGAGACCTTCGCATGCGGAGCGCAAAATTCGAGGTTGCATTGAAATTTTGTACAGATAAGCGATAAGATATAGAACCGGATGTGGGTTGTAACGTGTGTGGCTGTTACTAAGCGCTCGTTGAGTTTGCTTTTTTCCCTTAACTCGATGAGTTTGCCACTCTATAAGGTTTAGCAACAACACGCCTTATCTCACACCCCTAAAAATTTGTATATTGCGTTATTTTCTATTTATACATTTGGCATGAATATTTATAATCTTAAAAATTGCAAACTTCTGCAATATAGTTTAGTAATCTCTGTATGCTATATGTATAACAGAGATAAGTATACTAAACTTCTAAAATTGAATTTCAAATTATCGAAGATAGGTGGCGCATAGACACTTTTTCCCGAATATATTCCCCCATCACATACTGCGCGCACAGCTAAATATATAGTGGTCGTATGCCACCTATACCAAACTTCTCTTGTTGCCCTGCTACTATTATATATCTTGTGCTCCGTAAATATAATTTGGTATTGCTGTTAAGCTACGTGAATCGTTGAAAATGAGCATTATTGGACGTAATACGTACTAAGCTGCTTGTTATGGCCAGAAATTGTCTCTCTCTGGCGAGTAATTTTCAAGCAATATTTAATTTATTTGTTATCCCTCTCAAAAAAAATTCCTGCGCACATCAACTCTAGAGACAGTCAATGAATTTGACGATAATGCATCTGATCATAAAATTATCTGCATTTTTCGTTCCGTTATATTGCTATAATAAAACAGGTGATTTTATCAATAATGATCCATGTCTTCAAAAGTAAACATGGTAACCTCACGAAAAAAATAATACTCATGTGTGATGATAAGAAATATGTATCATACAAGTTTTAAGTGATTAGACTTTTTATTTTTAGAGTAAAAGATTGTTGTTTTTCTGCATGTTCAACGATTACGTGAGCAGAAAGCTTTCAATTTTTTTTCAATCTACATTAAATTTTGGGAAAAGTTATTGGGTTATCTAGATCCCTTTCTTTTGCCTGTTCCAGACGTATATGTGATGTATTTTAATATTTCTACGCTAGAATACAACTTAATTGATTTAAAATTCTAGCTTAATATAGAAATTTTGAATACACTTCATGTTAGAAGCACTAACAAAAAATCGATAAGGAAGAAGCTAACAAAAAGTACTAATGACTTGAGGCATCAATGGTTTTTTTTAAGTTTTTGGATGCAAGAACTGATTTTATTTTATAAAATTCCTCATTATACAATTTCTTACATTTTTCTATTTGAAATTGCTTATCAATGATAATATCAATTGCTCCATCATAATTAAACTCATAAAAAAATATTCTACGTTTCTTCAATCCACTATCCATTTTATTAAATCCAATATCATAAATTTAATAGACAGTAGACACACATAATAAGTTATTCAAATATAACTATGCGTTGAAGAGAGATGCATATCACGGTCACAGGAACTGAGACTAATGCACACATGCAGTTCTGACGCCATTAAGTAAGGCATTTCGCATAATCGGGTTTATATACATCGAGAGCAGTCGTGGCTGCGGGAGGACCCATATACGGTGTCGAGTATCCGCGTGCACGTCTGGCCGCATCCGTCCGTAGCCGAGCGTGGCTGTATCTTGCGATCGAAAATTACGCAAGATCCCCATAATGCATATGCCACATGCACTATACGTCGACAAAGTGCAACTGGCCCTCTCTGCAGCTCGACGCGTGCGGTGGAGGCCTGCCGCCGCCGCCGCCGCACCGACGCTACTATACTGATGCTGCATGGCCCTATTAGGCTTTAGGGATGCCCTGGACTTTATACGACAGTATATCTGCCTTATCAGTCCATCTAATGGCACTGGCGAGCGACCCCGCATCCAAAATAGATCTCGCTTCTGAGCTTTCGACCTCAATGTTACTGCTATGCTGCCTGGGACGCTTCGCGCTGCACTCTCGCATTATGCGCATCTACTACCTGCTACTCTGCATATAACTTGATGCACAAACTTCGGGATCGATGAGCTCTAGCCGATTTGATTATATACGCTGCCAAAGCCGCTACAATGTTATCGCGACGTGCTTACGTTAGAATCAACACATTTCTCCATTTGCAAGTACTACGAGTTACGTAAACTAAGCTCCGTATACAACGATAAGATATATTCGACATTTTCATTCGTATAATAACAGTATAATATATAATATCATACACAGTTGCTGTGCGCTGAAAAATATCAAGCCTTTTATCGGAATTAAAAAATTCTTAATAAACAATCGAAAATGTCCTACTTACCAAAAAGGGCAGTATTGCGAATAAATAAATTTCACTAAGTAACTTCCAAGTCAAATTCAAGTGAATTTATCAAATGAGTTTTACGACCCTCAACATTGAACAGAAAAAATTGGCAAGAGGAAAATGACAATACCAAGAATCATTTTTTTCGAATCAAAATACTTGTACGACCTTCCAGCACTAGACTTCTAGCCACCCTTTTATCAGTTATCTTCATCACAAATTATTTATCTCCCTCTATTTTGTCCATCTCTCTGTCTCTGCCTCGACTTATCCCCTCGAACCTGAACTCCTATACCAGCAGTAGACAGGCAGTTCGCTCCTCGCAGTGTTGCATGCACGTATGCCCTTTAGTTCAAGACACAGCTCACGTACGCGCCAATCACGAGGCCGGAGGATCGAGTCGATGTGGAGTGCGGGCTTGTATAGCGGCTACAGAACCGCGAGTATAACCGCGAGCCGTGTCCGATGCTTCGATGCTGTGCAGGAGCACATACACGACTCAGCCATACGAACAACCGCGAAACAAGTGGTGCCTTGCAAGCTCCCTGCAGACGATGGTAGAGTATGAGGGACAGATTACTTGCACGTATATAGGGAGCAACCGAAAAAAGGAAGAGGCCGAGCTCGAAACCCACCGCGCGACGAGCCTTTGAAAGTGAGATTTCCTGTTTTAGTGATAAGCTAGAGAGAAGTGCTAGCGAGGAAATTGGTTTTATTGAGAGGGTCAACTTGGGGAATACGAGTATGTCTCTTTGTCTGGACTGTTTTTTGAAGGAAAGCAAAGTATTTCGAAGTTATAATTTACAAGAAAGGCTATACTTTTTAAAATATTATATAATTCAATAAATAACTAATTTTAATATTATCTAGAATTTTGTAAATATATAAGTACGAATACGCCAAAATATTCATAATATTGTTTAATTGATTATAATATAAAAAAGACGTGAGCTGTCGTGGGACAGCCGGTAGGAGCGAAGCTCTTAAGTATAGGTAATTAAATATTTATTTTGTAGTGATATTGGAAATGTAAAATTAATGGAAGAATACGCCGTTCTTTTGTAC
>UCOJ01002506.1:0-11307 GCA_900474305.1 Cecidostiba fungosa
GATCTACGATACTAACTTTAAGATGATCTATGTAGTTGACACTGACTGGTAGATAAACAACGTGTGATGGAATTTCTATGATTTTGTATCCTGGTGGAAGTCTTGGGAAGAATTCCTTAATGGTGTGAACTTTTTTGTTGTTGATGTAAGCACCTGCAGTAATATTACACTCGACTCTGAGTGCATTGATTTTCAATATTTTTACATGTAAATCAGAGCTGTAATTAATTTTCTCTTTGAGAGCGACAGGATTAAAGCCACGGAGACGACCTATTGAATCGTGAGGTCTGAGATCTAATAGGAATAGTAATAATATCTCCGTTTATATGAAGTTTATTATTTGAATAGTCAACATTGGGGATCGAGGTTGGGAAGTTCACTTAAAGGAAAATACTGTGCTTCCAAACACAAGACTTTTCTAAAAGACTCAGAGTGAAACTATCTTCCATGATTGATCGGAAGAGAATGATCCCACTCGGCAGCAATCTCCTCTTTTATAGCTTCCACTTAAGAACTGTAAGCAAAGATGACCACATATGAATGTGCCAAAATTCTGATATCTTTTATGGTTGTATTTTACTTCGTTCACGTTAAAATATAACATGAGATCTAGAGGAGGCTTAAGATCACCAAAACTGTCAAAATAAATTACTTCAGATCCACGTTTTCGATAACACACCCAGTGTGGTCCTTCATTTTGAAAGTCATCCAAGTTAACAATGGCAGATTCATTACGCCATGGACCATCGGCTGGTAGATTATTTCTCATGAAAATACCTCGAAAACGGTAATTTGCATCATATGAGCATATTTTTGAAGATCATAGTCAGTCAGTGGTCGATTTGGCAAAGTTAAATCGAAGTTTTTTTTTCTATCGACTTTCCCACGACCAATATGAGGTTTCATAAATAATCCCATTCCACTTTTGTATGGTTTAAGATGGAGACCTTTTCCTAGAGCAATAGCTTCCATAGTCTTACTGTGCCTCTGACTTTCTTTGTAATTTTTCTGTGACGCTTCAGCATCGTTTACTGCCTTAGCGATTCCAGCAGCTCCTCCAGCCAGAGCCCCGGTCGCACTTAGTCCAGCGAATAGTGGAATGAGAAAAGGAAGAACTCCACCGATTTTTGATGGGAGAGGAAGAACACGTGGAATAATAACTTTCTTCTTACCGCCAGCTTTCTTGACAGCTTGACGCGCACCTTTCAAGGCAGACTGAATAACTTTGCGAGAACATTTACTACTTGCTGACATCGGGTGCGTTCACAGTGACGAAAAAGCCGCGGCTGATCCTGCAACGATAAATTAGATTCCAGTATATATTTAATAATTATATATCGTTTAACGTATTATTATTTATGACCAGACTCGTGGTCGTATAACGGTCAGAACCGAGGATAAGTTGTAAGACGGTAGCCGTACTGCCGTAGCCCTCGACTCGATGGCGTGCGAGCTTGCTCGTTTTGAACATATGAGGGACACTGACCCACTGAAATGTCCCTAGACTATGCGCGGCTGACTTCAGCCGCGTTCTAGCCGCGGTACAAGACCGAGGCTCGGCCGTGCTCGGCCGTGGCCAGCATCCGAAGCTCGGCCGAGGCTCGGCCGACGCTCGGCCGAGGCCCGCTGCCGAAGCTCGGTCGAGGCTCGGCCGAGGCTCGGCCGAGGCCCGCATTCGAAGCTCGGCCGACACTCGACCGAGGCCCGCATCGGAAGCTCGGCTGAGGCTCGGCCGACGCTCGGCTAAGGCCCACCCAAAGCTCGGCCGAAGTCCACCCAAAGCTCGGCCGAGGCCCACCCGAAGCTCGGCCGGGGTCTCTCACCGTTGTAGGTTAATTGCAGACCTCCTCCGAGCTCGGAGTCCGAGGTCAAGCCGGGTACCTCGAGGTTAAGGGGCGGCCCGGGATGCATATTTTTATGAAACGTAGGAATACGAAAACGGATGAATTGTCCCATTTACAATTCGTATGAAATTCCTGTATAGTCTTCGTGTAATTGTATCATGAAGTATATGATTAAATAAATTTTTTTTATCTGAAAGTTGCAAATTTTTTTCAAATGTATTTATTTTATATTCATTAAAAATTATCACAACTTAGTTTTAATAGTTACAAAGTTTGACAGTATAAGATGTTATCGAAGATTGCTTGTCTAAAGATGGATAAGAAAATTTTGGACAGTAATAAATTATAAATTCTTTGAAGAGTTAGTTTGGCACATATCTATTTTATCTGTATAAAAAAGTATAATTATAATTTGCAAAATAACAATAATAAACATTTCGAGAAAATATAATTATATTCTCATCAAAGTTAAAAAATTCTTGCTTATCTTTCATAAGAAGTAAATATTAGTTATGTTATTAATTATATATTATTTTAATGCGAGTAGTTTCAGCAACTTGATGCACAATAACAATTTTTACAGAACAAAGTCATTGCATTTAATATAACGATAAGTTTTAATGGAAAACGACAAGACTTAAATTAAGAATTTTTCAAAATGTTCAAAGTCTGTTTTTAGTGTACGCAGGGACAAAAATGCGTACAATTATTTCATATATCAAACATATATATCTATCTGCAACACTGTTTTTGGGATAAAAATATTCAGAACCATTTGTCAGTTTAAAAAAAAAATTGTTATTCACATGATTTTTCTTCTTAGAATTACATATTTACATATTTAAGAACTAAATGTGATGCTTGAAAATTTTTTAAATACATTGAAACTATCTTATGACATACAATCTATCAATCGTGTACCATTTTCTTCTTGTTGATTTCCTCTCACCCAAGGTTTTTGTTACTTGATCCATACACATACAGACATTTACTTAAAAGCAAGATACTATTGTTGCGTTCAAGTACTTGCAAATGAGCAATGAAATAAAATCTTATTTGTAAGACAGGCCTGAATCGATTAAGAGTTGGCCCCATTAGATGGCAAAGCAAAAATGACTGTTCTTCGGTATTTATATCAGGTTGCAATTCTTCTTTGATGAACCTGAAATAAATATTTCCAGATTTCAAATCTAATTCAAGAAGACTATTTTACATTTTGTTTAATTCGATACTTACTGAACTGTTGTAACCATTACAACCATACCATAGCATGTAGCTATACTTATTTTCAAAGAAGCTATTGCGCATTAGACTACTGACAACTGAATAAAATATCAAGTGGTATCAAGTGGTGGTATTTTTTCAAACAATACATCCTGAACATACTGAAGTGCACCATCGAGCATTAAAGTCAGTTTTTTAATCCAGCTTCAGCAACACCACCTGTTTTGCCACTTGTGCTTGAGCAATAGTTTTTGCACACAATTGTAATGATGCTTCATCAAATACAATCACTATCAAAGAATCATAAAATTTGTAAATTGTTTCTTTCTACACCTAATATAAAGCTGCCTCAGACATGAAAATCATGTTATTTGCCTTTCGTGCACTGACATATTTTGGAAACTCTGAAATTTTTAGTTTATAAATAGCTATACAAAATACATATTTTGGAAAATACTTTTTGCTTTCAGCAATTTAAACAATTACCTAAAGATTTATAAGCGTCCATTGTGTTATACAAAAATCATAGTTTTAATGAACCCATGATTCCAGGGTTCTTTCTGTGGACAATTTTGCTCGTGTACAGCTGTATCCTTTTGTGCTAGAGTATATACATTTGTCACACATCACCCATGGACATAAGCTTTTTCTTGCTTTTGAGGACATCTACTTCACTGGTACAATTTAAAGATAGGTCATCTGAATCTATAGAAGAGTTCAATTGTGTTTTGTGTAATTGTTTCAAATTTACTAAATATTCTTGTGTCTCAATACTTAATATTTTGGCACTGCTGCTCATCGCACTACTTTCATCTTCCTTAATAAATGATGAAATAAATAAATGACGAAGAGCTACTTGGGACAACCAACTTGTTTGTTTTTATATCATTTATTTTTGGTATATTATTTTGTTCATCAGCCTCGTTGATTTTCTTGTCCAACTGATATTTGACCAAATTCCTGAGCTTTGTGCAAAAGTTGAAGTTAGTCAGTAAACAAATCAAAGAAATACAACAATAGCATTGAGAATTACCCATCTAATGTCATCATAAGGTAACTTGGTGACTCTGCCTTCTTGTTGAATCGCGGTATCCATTAGTTTCATCAATAAACCTCATTCCAAAAGACTTTTTTGATTTCTTTAACTAGCTCTTTCTGTAAAACCATCAATATCATTTTTGACATTTATATTTCAGTGGTAAAAAAACTTGACTTTAAAATTTAAAAGAGTTACTTACAACATGCTATCTCTTTATACAGTTCAAAGTGTAGGGAGGTCCGAGGAAAAGTTTCTTAGCGTAAAGTATATCTTCGATGGTTAGATGAGTTCCACTATCCAAGCGAGCAATGATATTCTTGAATGTAGCACGAGATTCTATATCTTGGATTGACTTGACTCGGCTCTGCACACATCTGAGCAAAGGCTTGTGTCAAAGACGTTTCTTGTGCTCTTTCAGCATAAAGTTCAATTTGTCTTGTACAGACTAGTAGTAAGATGTAAGAAGCACATGGGGAAAGTAAAATAGCAGTGGGAAAATAATATAATTTGTGAAGGGCACAGCCGATATCAACAAAACTGGGGCGATCTTTATCAAGTCTTTTGGAAAGGTAATGCAGCTCCTCCCTGTTGAGCGTAATGGCTCCAAAATTTCTGACCTTCTTGCGTACTTGCATATACCTCTTGAGATCCATGTAAAACTGTTTACTACCAATGCTGAAGACTCTGTAAGTCTGTACACGTACATCGTCTTTGGGAAGTTCTTCTCCAGAATCTTGTTGTAGTTCTTGACGTAGTCGAGATTATTGATAGTATTGATTATTGATTATTGCACGTCACACGCAATAACTGAAAAATAATTACACGTTGCCCGAATCACGTCCATATAGCAGAGCTCGTACCTCGTTTTAGCGCATAGCAGTTGCGCGTAGCCTTTTAATTACACTTATGTTTTTCCTAGCTGAAGCATTTTGACACTTCATGTTCATGTTCACTTTCGTCGTAGTAAAATACAACCATCCGTGGAAATCGAGTTTGACCCATAAGTACCCAGCCGACGGTCAGACTCACAGCTGGCATCTCATGATCTGCATCGCGCATACATATGATGTAAACATAGTAGATCTAACCTCAAATACCCGTTCCATTCGTAATAGCCGTCTGTTGCAAGTACACCTTATTCAAATGACAGCACTCGTTGAAGATCCTAGAAAAATGACACTGCATCGCCACTTGCATCAGGAACGTCGTCTGGAGCGCACTTAATATAATACGTCAGTTTTGGATTTGGCCTAAAGCAGCCGACCCGCGATTTCAATGACGATATGCGGGCTGTGGTGGGGGCACTGCTGCTGCTGATGCTTTTTCAACGCCGTCGTCGCCACCGCCAGCCGCCGCTGCACCGCGACGTCTCGCACGTGTTATGTTATGTGTGCGCGCTGCACCCATTCCGAGATTAGGCAGATTTCACGTTTTTATATTTTATCTATTTTTCAGCGTATCAATTTAAAAAAAATTTATTATGAAAATCTTGAAAGATAAGTATGCAATTGTTTTTGTAGCTGCCATACTGAGCACTTGAAATCAATTTAGTAGTGGAAGGTAGCAGAGTATTATAATGTCCGAAGAGTCTGAATGTTATAATAATAAATCGAGAATGTAAATTTTATTTTCACAACTACTGGCAAACGGTGTAATAAAGTATCAACTTAATTTTCATGTACAGACTTGAGCTCTTTGATCTGTTTGATCAAGTGAGCCTTTTCATCGTTAAATTGTTCATCCTCTGAGCAATCTGTGTGGAAGCGTGTAAGAAACTCTATCATTTTTTTTGATTACGTAGTAAAATATCCAGAATTGGTTTAGGTTTATTTGGATTAGTGACGAATACCTGCAATTATTGAAAAAATGAGCATTATAATTTTATAGATGATCAAAATCACCGGAAATTAAATTTTGAAATAACTTTTACCTTAAAAACATGGAAGGCCTCAAATTGTATTTTGTCGCTTAATCTCAGTTATTTTGGTATAGGGTTTTTTACAAAAAACTCCGTTAATTTTTTTCTTATTATTTCTCCATCTCCAGTCAACACTTGGTCTGTTTCTCTTTCATCGGCTACAAGCACTGATGCTTTAGCAACTGAATGAAATGATACGACAGTGCTAGGTTTTTCAAGATCAATGATGACGTTGTGTAGAATGCAGGCTCCCTTTACAATTAACTGTACATTTTTAGGTTCATTCTGTATGGGCCTGTAGAAAATACGCCATTTCTGGCACAATCGTCCAAATCCACATTCGACACAGACTCTCCCCCTTGAAAATCTTTTGTTAAAGAGACGCTTATTCTGTGAGAGGTGTTTACCGGGGTATGGTTTTATCAAATTTTTACTCAAAGGATAAGCACCGTCACCAATAAAGAAGTAGGGCAGTTTGTCACTTTGAGGAATTTTCAGCTTTTTTACTTTTAATGCTCTGTACAGTGTACTGCACCTAAAAGTTGTGGCGTCGTGTTGGTGTCCGTAACCACCAACATCGATCACAACAAATTTGTATCGAGCATCAGCCACAGCTTGAAGAGTCATGGAGTAGAAATTCTTGTAGTTGTAGTATCTTGATCCAGAATTACTCGGCTTCTTAATCCTAATATGGCGAACGTCTATGGCTCCAAGACAATGAGGTATACCCCACAACAAGTTGTATTCTTTTGCAATATTCATAAATATATCTTGCCTAGGAACTGGCATGTGCAGCGGACGCAGTTCTCGCCATATAGCCGTAAGTACATCCTCAACTAGATATTTAATAGTCGACTTTCCCATTAAAAATGAGAAGGACAGGTCGCTATAGGATGCACCAGTTGCTAAGAATCTGGAACAAAAAGGATCAAATTTGTCGTCAATTTGAGGTCTAATAGCAATTGATACCATATCAATTACATTCATGGACTTCTGTAAATTTAGTAATACATATATTATATATAATACCCCAAAAATAAAAAAGAATGTTTACCTGATTGTGACAACCAATTTCTCCTCAGGTTTAATTGGATGTGTGTGCAGATTACACCAACCCTTTATCAACGAATCATGAACTTTTGATAATATATAGTCAAATGTCCTTGGTTTCATTCTCATGTATGTCTCAAATTTCTTTTCGTGTCGTTTTAATAATGGAAACAAATGATGATATTCGCTGAAGGACATTCTATTTTTATTTATATCGTTTACTTGTATTCTTTTTACATTTCGTAAAATATTGTCCATCGTGCATGTTGGATCTGCACAGGACTTTCTTATATTAAAACCTTCCATGTTAAATTTGACTTTTCAAATGTCACTGAAAATAGAAATTGGATATAGTTAAAAAAATAAATAACTAAATCAAGAACAAAGATACAGTAATCAATGCATTAATAAGTTGAAAAATTAGAAGTTAAGAGTAGAGGAAAAGGTCTTGAATGTTCAGTTTATGTGCGGGTTGTAACGTATTCTTACAGATTACAGAAGTCGATGGACCTGCGTCGTGCGTGAATGTCTACAAGTATAAGGTGTAAGTTAGATATAAAATGGAGTGGTATACTCTGGTCTTTGACTTCAGGCACTCGCGGCGGCTCACACTTGTCGAATAAAATACACTACTTACTAGTAGTGTATTTATTAATAGTATATTTTTTATAATACACACACTTGATAGACCGGATCGGCGAATTAATGCTTTTGGCCGTCCCTAACCTAACCACTGTGCGCTCGCAGGACGCAGACGCCAACGCCCTTCTCGCCGCTGTAGCAGCTCGCGTACTTAGGTTGCCGTTTACGGTTAAGTCGTATTACCCTGGTGTAATCTAATTAACCTGGCAAGGAATACGAGTTAAAAATAAAATATGATTATTTAACACGGGGAAAGCGTAAACTCAGCTCTGAAGAAGGCTAGGAAGCTCTGCACCGCTAAAGTCAAGAAACTCTATGGGGCCGTTATACGAGAGTGAGAGTGAGATACTGAGATTCGCCTTGACGTGTTGAGAAGACAGTGGCGCAAACATTTACGTATTAATCAATTGAGATGTCGAAAATTGGAACTGACCTCTTTGAAACATTATTTTACTATCACTCTCGTAACCAGGCTATAGATATAAGTAGAATACGGTCCCAGGCAGCGAACAGGAAGCTTGCAAGGTTTGTTCGTTTATTGAGATTAGACAGTCCAGGACAATGAATATAGATAGGTATAGCATACACTTTAGACAGTCTGGAACAGAACTGGACTGTCCAATCTCAATAATCGAACAATAGTATAAATTGTGCGATACCGCAAAGCCAAGAGCAGCTAAGAAGAATATAATAAATGAAATATATACCTATACAGGATGATGATATTAAATTTTGAAGTCTTCCAATTCTTACTTTCGTTCCATCTTACTATCCCTTTCTTAACATTGCAAAAAGATCAATCATTTCTTTAAATTGAGGATCTCTATAACAATAACATATAACGATAATAATAACAATAACGACAACAGTATATTAAAATTATACTATATAATCCTACCTCATATGCTCTCCCTGATAAAAATAACTTATTAAATCCGATTGGAAAGGTAATAGGTTTTAATTGGGTTTCTTAATCGGGAAATGTCAAATTAAAATCAATTTAATTAATTAAAACCTATTTGAACTCATTATAAAATTTTGTCGGTCTTAATCGGATTTAATCAGTTGTATTTTTAAATAAAATATAATTTTTTTCTTAAATGCAACTAATTAAATCCGATTAAGACCGACTAAATTTTTTAATGAAATCAAATAGCTTTTAATTAGTTAAATTGATTTTAATTTGACATTTCCCGATTAAGAAACCCAATTAAAACCTATTACCTTTCGAATCGGATTTAATAAGTTATTTTTACGAGGGCTTCTTGAATCAAAACCAAGTACAAGTGAGTGAGCGGAGAGGACTCGCGCCGAGAACGAGATGGAGTCTCCAAGGGAGAACGATAATAATAATCATGTAATAATGAACAACAAGGAAGTACTCGTGGTGCAAGATGATACGACGACGACGACGAATCACGACGTTCTTGAAGAGCTCTACAGATGTCGCAACAACGGCGGCGCAGGACAACGGCCCCTGCTGGGACAGCCTACCCAGCGTCATCCTCTTTGAGAACTTCTCGTATCTACTTCTTCAGGTATGCAAACACTGGAGGTACGGATTGTTCCATCCGAGCTTCTGGAAGAAGATTACCTTTACACTGACGGCATTGCGTGGTCAAGATGTTTATCGAGTTGGTTTCAATACAGTGTGCAGGAGGTAACGATCCACTGCGAGTCCGCTAACAATTTTGTGATGAAGGCATTGTTTGTGTTAAAGAAGTTGAGCAGTAACAAGCAGCTGAGCAAACTACTTTTAGAGCCCACAAGTTGTATGTTTGAGTATCCCACTCAGGAGGTGAATGGCAAGAAGTTGGTGGTACAGCTGTTGACTATTCTAAACTCATTCTCAGAAGTATGAGCGTAATGTCATATGTCATGTCATATGTCATATTCTTGTGTTTTTTTTTATCTATGAAGATATTTTTATGTGACCAGGCATATTTTATTAATTAATTTTAAGTGAAATCACGTCGAGAATATTACGTTATATATCTCTGAGGCTTAGATGTAATAGTCCGTCATGCATTCTTGCATATATCTTAAGAAAGTTGCAGCTACCTGTCTAACGTACTGAGAAAAAATTCAGTTATTTTTTCAGTAAACGTTTATCGCAAGAAAAATTTTACAATGATACAATGAAAGCAGAGAAAAAATATATGTAAATACAATTTGACAAGTGGATTCTGTTCCTCGATCAGTCTGCGCACTGTTTAAACAATTATGAAATCGTAAAGTAACGATAAAAAACACAAGTACATTTACAATACAAGACTAACACAAAGTCTTTCGTGACATGGACGAAGTTATACAGAGTTCTTATGGTCGAGGAAGTCGTTGTCATAAGTGCCGAACTTGCTGCTCTTCTCGACGGTGCTGTTGACGTTAAATCCATCAGGCATGGCCAACTGGACGAGATCCTGGCAAGTGACCAAAGGCGGCGTAGGAGACGAGCTTGGAAGGCGTGATTGTTGCTCTGGGCAAGAAACTGCGTCAATAAATTAGTTGACCTGATCGCAATATGTTGAAGTTTTTAATAAATTTAATAAGTATTATTTAGGGACATCAAAGATTAAAAACGTACCTCTTGAATTTGATAAAACTTGCTGTAATTAAGGTATTTCTTTTTTGAGAACATATGGATTTTTCAACAATAATTGTTGTAATTCCAAACCTGGTTCAATATCAACCTCTTCATCACTTAGAATAATAATGTCTGAGTGGGGAATAGTGAAAATATATAGTGAAAATAATTTTAGAACGATATGAATACGTCAAAACAAAAAAAAATGCTTACCTGGTTTCTTAGTAGTTTTCTTTTCAATTTTCTCTTTATTCTTTTTGGCTTTCTCAATAATTTGCTTCTCAATTTTTACTTCATTATCCTTTTTTTCGATTTTTACTGATTTTGACTGCACTCCATGTAATTTTTTTACCAGCTTGTTATCATTAGAAAAATTATACAGCAATATTAAGCTCTCAACCATGAATTGTATTTTTACATTTTCTGGAATTTTATCGATGTAAATTTTTACACTCGATAAAAATTCCCACTCAGCTTTAAATCCAGGATCTTCTGGAGCTGGCGATTTGCTGGATGTTGTCATTGCATCTATACTGTCCTCATCTTCCTCTTCCTCATTAAATAAGTCTTCAAGAGAACCATCTGACTCTTTGTGAACCGTGTCTTTTAAAAAAGACATGCTGTCAAAGTAACACCAAGTTTTTTTGGGTTTGGGAGCAGCAGCGCCGGATCTTAATATTGGCTGCTCAGCCAATATCTTGAAATACTCTGTTTGAAGTTTTCCCCACTTATATCGAGCTTGATTCTCTAAACAATATATTATATTAGAATATATCCCTGTTGAAAATAACGTGGGAGATGTCTATTTGGATAATCCACAAGGATATCCATGTTGATTACTATATGGTACTATGCATGTTCGACATGAAATCAGTCATAAGGACTTGTTAAAATTTGATATACTCAAAACTCAACGCAAAATATCCATGTGGATTAATTTAGGCAGATGAACGTGAAATGCAACAGGATTATTATAATACTTTTATATATATATATATATATATAT
>UCOJ01002507.1:0-11312 GCA_900474305.1 Cecidostiba fungosa
GTATTATATTGTGCAATGGGTGGGGGGGGGGAATTGGCTTTTCTAGGGAGGATAATGTTTGAGCTCGAGTATTAGTTAGTTTAAGTGCTCAAATTATCATCGGAATTTGAAAAAGCTACTTTTACCTTGTTGTACCATCTTTCTTTAATGAAATGAAGTGGATGAGGAATCGGAAATTTCAAGACGTCTCTCGAACTAATGAATCAATCATAGTTTTAGGAAGTACTGCGCTTTTTTAATAGTTACATAAGAACATCACAAAAGTAGTCGAAAATAAAGGCTTTAGTTGAACTTTCCTAAACTTTAAAATACACAAACCTTAAATATTGAAATTCTACAGGGCAACAAACCCACAAATCTCAATTCTACAAACTCCGAACCTAACAATCCAAAATCGCGAACCCCCCCCCCACCAAAAACCGTAAAACAAACCCGTTAAGATAAACCGCTTTAAGGTTTATGGGTTCAAGGTTTATGGGTTTAAGGTTTATGGGTTTAAGGTTTGTGGTTCTCAAGTTTATGGTTTTCAAATTCATGGGTTTATGGTTTTCAATTTCATGGCTTTATGGTTTTCAGATTCATCGATTTATGGATTTGATGTTCATGGGTTCGAGATTTATGGGTTCGAGATTTATGGGTTCAAGGTTTATGGGTTCAAGGTTTATGGGTTTAAGGTTTATGGGTTTTATGTTCATGGGTTTATGGGTTCGAGATTTTTGGGTTTAACATTTACGGGTTTATGTTTTATGGTTTTTGGGAGGACGGGGGGGGGTCGCAATTTTGGATTGTTGGGTTTGGAGTTTGTAGAATTGAGGTTTGTGGGTTTGTTGCCCTGTGGAATTTGAATATTATGCTTGTATATGTCAAAGTTTAGGAAAATCCAACTAAAGCCTTTATTTTCGACTAATTTTGTGATGTTCTTATGTAAAATTGAAAAATTTTTTAAATTAAAGACGTAAAATATCAGATTTTCTTCTAAAAATTAGATGAGAAAAAGTATGAAGTGTTCAGAAAATCGTGTATACTAATGATGATTCAATCGATTATAGACGCAGAGTCGTTAAAAAAAGGTTGCAATCGTACTAACAATGATAATTTCAAACATTCAACTTTACTGGAAAAAGTCTTGTTCGAGGAGGAACAAGCAGTATTAGGAAAAGTATCGGGAAAACGTGATATGCCTCTAAAAGCAAGACATATACAACAACAGGGGGGTGTCTGCGCGTTATATGTGGCCTTTATCCCGGCGCGATGCGTACACGAGTACACGACAAGCATCAGCAGCAGCAAACTGTCGCGCAATATTCGCATACCCATAGCTAGATAGTATGGAAAATAAGTAAGCAGAAGGGCAAGTGCGCCGACATCGGCTGTAAACGCATCAGTTTTTTTTTCTTTCAAATTCACGCACTCGTAAAGCCAACTGATGCTGTATACATATATATAGAGGCGGTAACCGCTTTATCGCTCGCCATCGACGCTAGCTCGCGCGACTGCTGTCCCCGAGACAAGCTGAAACGAGAAAGATTCAGCGCGCTATTCCGAAACGACTATAACTATCTCGCGCTTGCGTTTATTCGCGCCTTTCGCCTCATAGTCATTCGACTTTTCTCCTCTGCTTCCGCCGTCGCCGTCGCCGCTTCTTTTTTTTTACGATCGACTACTTCGCGCGCGCACAAGAGCTGTGCAGTAGCAGTCAACACGTCTGCAAAATGAATCCTCGACTTTTCTGTCGCGCCGCCGCTCCAGCGACGACGAAAGAAGACGACTGCGAAAGCGCGCGACCCTCCCGTTATATCGTAAATCTTGTATACGGTCGACTTTATTTCGTCCTTATTGTTTCTCGTAATTCGTCAATGACACACTAAAGCAAAGTTTAATGATCTACGATAAAGAGTCGAGGATGTATATATACCTACTGGCAGAGTAGTACTTGATACGGCGTCGCTCGTATTTCTCAATGGAATTTTTTTCCCGCAGAACTCAATTCAAGCGTACGCTATAAAATGAGCTATTTGTCGGAGCGACTGATGCCGCCGAGCTGCGGCTGTGCAGGGGATGATAAATGCGTCTTGCGCTCCTTTTCGCTTTGAAAATACGTGTGTGTACAACGCGCGCACAAGGACGTAAACCCACCTCGATATACGATATGAGAAAAAGCTCGAGACGATGCATCATTCTTCTCGATGGTATATACACAGCCATCATCGTATACATCTCGGGTATAAGGCTTCAATTAAAAGGATGAGCGCGTTATGATCAGCGGAGCAAGGCAACTCCATCTTGGAGAAGAGAGACAGAGGGTGTGTGTACGTTACATAACTACGTATTACGCAGTAGTCCGAGCGGCGGGGGATGATTCATCCCCCAGCGGTTATTTTCGCATTACCGCCGGGCGATGCTCTTCGACTCCCGCGAGAATTCCTTTTTGATTCGTCGAGTGCGCGCGGAGAGCTGGCGAGGGATATATATATATATAGGAACGGCGCGCAGATCGAACGACCGCCGCTCTCTGCTACTCCGTCATTTTCGCGTTAACTATGTCAGTTATGAAAATTCTGCGCGTTCCGGCGCTGCAGGGATAACACTGTACATAGACATGTACGTATATATACACATATATACACGTACACGCAGAGGCGGGCGGACGGCGCTCGCTCATCTATCAATTTACCGAGAGTGCCTGCCGCAGCGTCCCTGTAATATTGATGTACCGCCCTCCCGCGCTCATTACTGCTAATGCCCTGATTCTCACTCTCTGATGCTCTTAGCCGCAGAAAAACCTCGGCAGGCTCTGCCCAGCAACAGCTCGGCTTCGTATTTTTTTTCTCTTTCGCGCGCAGCAAAAATACTGCCTATTTCCTTAATTGCATCGCGCGCGCATATGTAGCGAAATGTACAACGGAGGTTTAATCGACAGTCGAGCCGATCACAATGACTCGCGGAGACATCGCGTGCGTGAAACGGCGGTTTAAGTGATGGACGATACGCTGACAGAAATGGCTACTGCTAATACATTTACAATCGAAGATGGATCGCTCGGTCGAACCAAGAGCGTTTGTACGTCGTCGGATGAAAACATTTCCAAAGAACAACGCAAAATGAGTCAGGAGAGCTAGACGAGGTATATGCATACTCGTATATATGTTATATGTACAATTGAGAATAGAGGCTAGAAGAAATAGGCGCGCGCGTGCAGAGCGACGACGCTTATACTGCACAAGGTAGTATAATATGTGGCGGAGTGGGCGCGCGCGAGCAGAAACGTTTTTGCGGTCGAGAGATGAAGTCTAGCAGACCGTAAGTCGATAGGAGTAGGTTGTTGCCGAGAGACGCAGTATATATATACGCGTCGCGCGCCGAGTATGCACACACAATATTTAGCTGCCACTTGCCAGACGCCTGCGCGCCGCTCTATTTACCTCATCACGCAAAGCCCGCGGAGCAAAGAGCCGCCGGGTTTACATATATATACACCTATGCTGCCAGGCGCTCCGTCGTCGTTATACTCGTTACAGTCTCGCGAGCTGCGGATTCCCGCGCATTTTGCATGATACACGCGCGCAGAGTGTACAAAAGAGCGTTTTCGCGCTAAATGCAATCTCGGGCGCTCGCATCGCTCCAAAGATCTCTCTCTCTATCTCGGTCCATTGACAAGACAGCTTCAAAGGCGGCGGTGCTCTCGGCTCTCCTAAGTGGATTATAGCGGCAAACGCCTCGCTGCGTCAGTGTGCTTATACACCGCCGTGTGCGTATATATAGTCGCGCAAAATCGAGGCATTAATCGTGCGCGCACAGCACATCGCGCAGACGTAATTCGCGAAAGCCATAAAAGACGACGAGGCTGCTGCTGCTGCTGCTGCTGCTGCGGCGAGTTTCCTTTGCTCTCTGTCTTTAGCCCTCTTCTTCCGACATTGGAAATTCAATAGCTCCGCCGCGGCGCGCAGTTACAATTGCGCGCGCCGAGATGGAAGCTGGATAGGTATAAGTACGACCGCGCGAGCGTTCTCGCGGCTGCTGCTGCTGCTGCTATACTGAAGGAGCGATATAACGGCGACCACGTGAATCGCAATTACAAGCCGTTCCTAGAGATTCAGCCAACCATAAAAGGTAATCCAGCGGCACGCGTTCCCAAGCTTTGCCACCGCTGCTGCTGCTGCTGCTGCTACTTTGCCTCTGCTCTGCTGTACGTATACGCTATACATTTATAGCTATACCTATAGTAGATCGCTCGCCTGCTCCTTCTTCAGCTGCAGCGCCAAGCACTGCTCTCTCTCTCTCCTTCCTTCCTACCTTCGCGGGTCCTTTGCTTGCAGCCAAGCCGCCGTTATTCTCGCTCTTGCTGCAGATTATTAATTGTAATTAAATTCGGGCAAGCGGATCAGAGTCTGGATGAGTGAGAGGAGAGAGAGAAAGAGAGACTAAGGGACTATGGGTAACTTACACTCGGCTGTGATACTTGCATCTACTAGTACTGTCGCCATACAGAGCTTATTCTTACGCTATATATCGGGTATATCTCGCGGCCAGGCTAGCCTTAATCAGCTGCAAGTGTGTATTATTAATTAAGGAACTGTGCCTGACTGTCAAAAGCGCGTGGCTTGTTTCGCGTCGCGACGAATCAAGGCTGCAATTAAACTTTGCTCTGCGGCTTTTCCTGCTCGAACTTTCATAGCTGATGCTCGTCATCGCGACTCGCGCAAACGTTGTTAGTAAGTATACTCTTGCGGTTTGTGTAACACACAAGTGCTTCTCGAACAATCGAACAATGCGCGCGCGCGCGTCTACTATACCTATATAAACACATGTAAACAGAGATTTTATTGAAAAAACGATAGACACTAAAAATTGTGTTTGACAAAGGCTAGCGGCAAAGCAATCAGCGGCGTTATTTTAAATTGCGACTCGCCGCTCGCACGCACGATTGCTTTGTACAAACAGTTTTCACGCAACGCTGAATTTCGTCGGATGAACAATTAGGCGAGTTTCCAACTGCGCTCGTTTGGCGATTTTTTTTCCTTTTTTTTTGTTATCGATAAAAGCCGAACCGGAAAGGTAAACCGCGCGCACGATTGGCGATATACGCGTGCGTGTTATCAGAGTATGATTTCAATTATTTCGCCCGCGCTCTTGAGAATTCTTTGATAATTATACACTAAACCATCTAGGCTGACAAGAGCAGAAGCAGTATCGGCGAGTGGATTATGTATATATACATACAGCGAGTGTACTCGAGGTCAATAGCGTTGACAGTTTTATTGAAAGCACGCGTGCGCTGCAGTGCCGGTGATCGAAACAAGCGGCTGCAATCACGGCGGCTGCGGTTCATAATACGAATCCGCGGACGGACAATATCGGCTGCAATGCGTGCATGTGCAGCACGCGCGGTCAATCCGAGCCAGACGCGAGAGGGATATCGAGAATCGCGACCGCCGCGACCATCGAAATATTGTCCGCTATTCCAAGCCTGACGTGAAAATAAGTTTTGCCTATCAGAGCTGGCCAACCCCTGTCTCTCTCTCTCTATATATATATATAATACCACGGCAACAGCCGCTGCTGTCTGTCAAGGTTCGCGACGCGATCGTCGGCGGTCTCTCCGCTTATACGTTTGTGGTCTCTGTCTCTCTCTCCACTCCACGTCGTCCGCTCATGTCGATCAGTCGTACGCACACATATAGCGTCAAAAATTACTCGACGATAAAAGCGACTTTCTCTCTCCATCTCTATCTAGCGGAGAGAGGACCTACTACGAGATATTACAACTGTCAGGCTGATAAATATTCCGCCATCTGGTCGTAAACCACCGCGCGCCGACTGATGTATACAACCACGTTCGTCCATCGCACATTAATTAAGCCCTCTCCTGGCGACGCGCTTTTTGCGTCTGTAGCCTTTGAGCTCTTTCAATTCGACGAGTATAATAATAATAATAATGAGTATGCATCAATAATATTACAGCAACTTTTGCCGGTGGAAATCTGGTCGGCCGCGTGCAGTTGGTGATCGATCGCTCTTTGCATCTCGGCGCAACTGTTGTGTTATTTAAGCAGAGTTTTATGCACATCCATCTAAATTTGCTGTATAATATGCCCATAAACTTGTGGAAGCAAATGTTTCGCATTCATCATTCCATAACGAATATGTTCGAGCAACGCTGCACACTGCACGAAGTGTGTTAATAATAAATTGTGATCAATGAATGCACGTGTGCTATATAACGCTGTGATGGCTGCGCGTGCAAAAGTAATAAGAGCGTATAATTCAATTTTCCATTATACAATCGGGCGCGATGCGTCAAAAATTCGAATTCGAGAGAGTCCGCACGCTGACGAGATTACGATCTATTATATACACCGTAAAATCTACCTACAGATATAGAGCGAGTATATAGTCGAGGAAGGTAAGCATGTTCAATAAGGTGAAAGGGTTGAAAGGTTAATGCAGTTAGTCACCAGCTCACTTTAGCCCCGCCGACACTATTCCATTTCAGGCGCGAAGCTTTGCGCTTGCGATGCCGCACGCTGTATGTATATATATATATATAGCTATATGCGCAGTTTCTCGCACATCGTCACGCCGCTACTCTGATAGATAAAGAGTGGTGCGGAGCTCTCTCGAGTCGAGAGGGTCGTTGCGCCGAAACGTTTTAGTAAAATGGCCTGAAAATGCAATTATCGACTATAGGTGCGCCGTAATGAATTGCTAGCGTTATCTCCACGGCTGTATGGGATAAAAGGAGGGACGTCCCCGGCGCAAAACTAAAGGGTACTGCTATACATGTAGCTCCCCGCTATAGACTGCTGAATAACAAAACAGGAATCAAGGAAAAAGCGCACATTTACCGAGCGGGCAAAGCTCGGGTGTAAAAAATTATATGATATCGTTATTCGATTCATCGGCGGCATCGACCTTTAAGCTCTCTCGTAATATTGATTCTTCGTGAGCTTTGCACTTTTAGTCTATTATAGGGGGATGATATAATTCGTCGAAAAGAATGTTTCCTTTTCTATGTGTATTATAATATAAATTAACAGATCTAATGTGAAGTTGAAAATTCTGCCTTGTTGAACTTCAAAGTACATGGTGTAATCGAAGCAAGTTTCAGCTGCAGGTTCGTTAATTATAACTGGCATGTACTGCATTAAAATCAAAATGTCAAAGTAAATCGAACCGATGATGTACGAGATACAAGTAAATAGATAATACATACGTGTCTCTTAAATTGCATGCATTTCCAGAACGCAGAACATTATTTTTCATGCAAATGTATATGAATTGTACATGAATGTATAGTACAGTTATATTGTACATGAAATTAACAGTCATGCAAATTTATATTATTTTTATTGAAAAGCATGTCACCATGTTCATTGAAGTTGCTTGAGAATGATACTTTTAATGTGCCTGTATTAAATATAAATTTAATATTTTTCTTGGAAATGTACACAAATATTCGACTTTGTTACGAGTGCATTAAAATTGGAATGCTCTAATAATGTAACGTAGGAACGTACACATTAAATTTCGTGAAATTTTTAACAATGCACGATGAAATTGCAGAGGCGCAGATCGCAGAGACAAGAATCCGAAACGCGTGTACGCGAGCTGGATAGTAATAAATGAAAACTGTGTATTATACATGCAAACTTTTGGTATAAAAATTAAAAAGCTCCGTGCGGTCTTTTTACTTTTACCGCAGAATGAGATTGAGTATATGTATAAGCAAAGAAAAACAAACTGGGTCGCATCGTCTCTCTTCCAGAATAACGCAAGGACATACAAGAAATATAATAACATATAATGTGGAATATATTACAGAGGTAAGTCTGGGATAACAGATGGCCGAGAGCAAGCCACAAGCGCTTATATATAGCAACGTCACGTAGAGAGACTGCCTGGAACGTTTTCGCACAGAGACAAGCGTTGATCGAAACTCTGTTTACACTGTCGTCGACGTCCCATAACACCCAAGACATTCTCAGTGTCAATGTACGTTATATACCTTCATAAGCTGGGTCAATATTTTTTCAACCAGCGCCGGAATATAATACAAGATTGTCGCATCGATTTCAGTTGTTTTAACGCGCGCAAAGTCATCTCTCTGTTTTCGTACAACAACACGCAGCTTGCGCAGCGGTGTTGGATAACTTCATCTGCGGGGTATAGGTGTATAGGTAATACCGAGAGATGAAAACCCAGTTAGGAGTATAGGCGAATTGTTTCTCGCAATATACATTGTAGTTTGACGATTGTTACTGCTCATTTGAATAGCGTTGCGATGCCGTAATTCGTCGTAATAGAAAGCTGGAAACGCGCATCGGAGTGGAGGGAGAGAGCGAAGAAGTTAGAGAAGCGAAGGAGATAACAGAGAGAGAGCTATACCGGAGGAAGAGCAGGTATATATCATCGTGAAAAATAAATCAGTGGGGTCTGTTTGCGCATCGCGGA
Source organism: Cecidostiba fungosa (assembly GCA_900474305.1). NCBI lineage: Eukaryota > Metazoa > Arthropoda > Insecta > Hymenoptera > Pteromalidae > Cecidostiba > Cecidostiba fungosa. The sequence goes on from UCOJ01002507.1 coordinate 8,452, forward strand.
ATTTCCCCATCTAAACAGTTAGAGCTATATAGGGTAGGAATGTTTTGTATGTTGGCGTTGAGCGTCGCATTAAAATTGCACAATTCGATTTCCTCGAAGCCGGCATAGACGTATAACTCATGCAAGTTGGCCGCTCACTCCTGTAATACACATAGACGCTTTGCATAGAGGTTGGCAATGGGAGCGTGATGCATTATATGTCGCATATGCGCTTCTTGTATACGGACAAGTTTCCGGACTCGCGCGCGAGCGATCTCAAAGTTGTCCGGACGCTACAGGCTATATATACGTATATATGTGTAGGCGCACACCAACAACGCTGAATGTTCGAAATTCTGGATGCGCGAGCGCGCTACGCTATATATAATATAGAAGTATAAGCAAGCGCCGGGCAAGAATTATAGCACGTGGAAACGGGAGCTAGTCTGGCGCTCTAGTCGCCTAGACACCCCCAGCAGCACCGCTGCTGCTGCTGCAGCGATTTCTGCATGCCGCGCGTAATGCCAACTTGCATTCTCAAGTTCTCGACTCAGCGAAGCACTGCCGCCGCCGTCTCGTTCACTCCTTTCTACTCGCGACACACTCCTCCCCCTTGTTCCTCTCTTTTCTCCTGCGCGCGGTAATTCCCAACTTGGCGCGCAAAAATCCGTTTCGCTCGTCGCGCCAACGACTTTCCTAATTGTTTTGTCGTCGCTCATGATTTCCGCCGCTCGCTTCACGCGCGCCTCCGATTCTAAGCGATTTACAATGCATCTTCTGCACTTTCCTTAATTGCGCGACCCCTCGCTATAGATGTACTGCTGCTGCTCTGTAATCTCGTTCAAAACTCGTGATTCGGAATACGATATAGTAGTCTATATTTTCCAAGAATACATTTCACTTGCGACATGCTGCATTTGGAGAGCCGTTTAATTAAACACAGGACAGTTAAGCTGACGATGTAGGTTGTACCGACAACGAATGATATTTCTCGTTTCTAAATTTGGTCGATCTCTGTAAAAGCTGTCTATGTTTGTGCGACGTACTATTTATATTGAATATTGATTTTATACAAGCTAAAAATTCCATTAAAAGTCAGCCATCGGTGTTAATTGCCACCGATCACTTAATATAAGGTCGTCCAAGCGTGTATAGCTTCTCGTCTGATCAGCTCCGAATTGACCGACGGCCTTCAAATTAACCGATTATGATTCACCGGGCACTGCAGCAACTCTAATTACGAACGCCGTGATGATAACGCAGCTTCCAGTGCTGTATTCGCTTCTATATACGGTGTACACAAGCACAGACGTAGAGAGAAGCGCACTTAATGCACGCATTTCACTGCTTCACCTATTGCTTGTATATAGATCAATCCCCGATCCGTTTGTGCCAGAGTGACATTCAGCACTGACTTGCACAGAGTGAGTCGCATCACTGATGGAAACTATGTACATACATGCCACTGAAATGCATATACTATTATAATTATATAGATACTATTATAATTATATAAACAGGTTTCATGCGAGGTAAGAAATGGAGAATAAATTAGTTAATGGCGAGATAACCAAAGTAGTGGATCATTTTAATTTTAAGATATATTTGAACTTTGTGTATACCGACACGACGAATACATGCATTACTAATAAGCGTGGATACAAGCTAGCATGAACTTCTGAGAAAAAATATATCGCCGGCTACAAAGCTTAAATATAAACTGTCGATGGCCCGCTGACAGAGTGGAGAGCGGCGGGTATGCGGACGGTGGTGCCAAAGCTTATTGGTACGGTCGCAGCGGGACCGTGATGCTGGACTCGGGCGCGCGCGCGCGATTTCCAATTAAAACAAGTAGCGTCGGAGCTTAGGCTTGCTTACGCCAGCTTGCGGAGCCCGCTACTCGAGAGAGGCGGTCGGAAGTCGACGATCGTCATTAATCCCCATGAACCGACTCGTCCATCTTAATTAGCCCGGGGGGCAAGGTGCAGGTTGGCGCGACTACATGAAATCGCGCTCTTCGACCTCGGCAGCGATGCCGACGCCCTCAAAAAGAGCAGTCTGCTGCAGCTCGCTCTCTCTCTCTCTCTCTCCGGCTGGTTGCTATACGAGGCCTGCACGAGAGCCAGTCTGAGTGCGCCCGACTTTAACGCGCTCACACATATTCCCTTCGTTTCTCTCTCTCTCTCACCTTTCTACATTTTCCGACATACACACTCAGGCCTTTTCGCTTTTAGCCTTTTCACTTTTTTTCACCGTCTCGTGGGCACGTGAGTGCCAACTTTCTGTCACCTCGCCAGTAATGACGACCAACGCCGCTGCGAGTTAGACTTTCAAACATTTCTCTCACTCGACGCCAATTTAAATGTACGCAGGTCTAATGAGTGATGCATGTTTTCGCTCCAGTTTCGCGCAACGTAAACAACGTAAACAGAAGCGATTTTCCAAGTGTTCTCTTCAACGCAGGATATATAGGCAAACATAATTATTATATATAGGTCAACGTATGTAATTTCGTTCGGCCAACTGTGCACAGCTTACATCGTTATTTCGTGTTCGCTGAGAAAAACGCTCCATTTCAGCAGCTGAAGTATTTATTTCTTTGGACTCGACGGAAGAAATTAACTAGGACAAAGGCTGGTGCAAAAAGGAGCAAACAATTTTCTCTCTGATCATCGCGTTTTTGATATAAATTTGCCTATAATTTACTCCACGGAAAAAGCAAAATGCTGTTCCGTCGAGTGAAAGTGTGATACAAGAGGTCGAAATAGTACATTACACAACTAGGGGCGAAAGTTGACTTTTTCAAGCGAGGATGATGATTGGAGCACGAGTGGTTCAATCTCATCCGAGTCTGAAAAAGTCAATCGCCCCTCGTTGTGTAC
>UCOJ01002508.1:0-11194 GCA_900474305.1 Cecidostiba fungosa
CCTCCTCTTCTGGACGTCTCACTTTTCTTTTCTCTCCTTCTCTATCTTGCCATTTGAAACTCTCTTCCAGGTTCAGCTGTTTCTGCGCCCTCCCCCCTCTTCTGCTCCCTCTTCTTACTCCTCTTCCACTTGGAGTGCTACTCCTCCTCTTCAGTGTCCTCTCTTCCCAATGGCTCCGTTCAAATCCTCGTGAGGTTTTAAATTCCTGTTCCTCTTCGTTCCTATCACTTTCCACTGTTCCTAGAATCACCTTCTCTATCTGGTCACTACTGTAGTTCATCCATTCCGTTCCGCGGAAGTGCCGCTCTCTCCTCTCACCTGCCTCTCTCTCTCTTCGCACCCTAACCTCAATTCGATGCTCAACCTTTCTCTCCTTTGCTAATCTTACCCTTTCTCTCCCCTATTCCACTTTTTTACCTGTTTTGTTCTCCTCTTTTCCCTTTCTCTCCCTATACTCCTTTCATTCCTTTCCATTTTAAACTATTAAAAAACGTGTACTATTAGCACCTTCTAATCACACGTCTTACGCCACAAAAGCGCGTCAAACTCCCCGTTTTGTTTTAGTAGTTTTTACTATTTCTGTTAAAGCTGTGTACAAACGCTTAGCAACATGATTCAGGCATTCTTCTTTTACAACAGGTTTACCATAAACGTTTAGTTGAAGCAAGTGCTTAAAGGTTTTGAAATCACCGTCAGATAATAGTCCTGTGTATCTCATTTTACATTCTTCTTCTGAACGTGTCCACAATACTTCTGCACATTTAACCTCCATTGCTCCGGATGATCCAACATAATTAATACAGCAGTCCTCGGATTTTTTATGTTCTTGATGCCAAATAGCATATTCTGGACTATCGTTTCCCAAACCAGTTGCAGCTTTCACGCACATATGACAGTATTTACTTAGTGCTTCGTAGTCTATAACAAGTCCTGTAAGTACGACGATCACACATCCTATTCCGTAAAGAGACGTATGTCCTCTTTTAGGCCATGAGCCATAAAAAGAAGTTAAAATGTCTATCACTGGACTAGATCTTGATTCAGGATTAACACCTTCGGTATTTATACTGTTATGAACTTTTTTTACAACTTCTCTGCTTTTCTCTAGAACACTTTTTTTTGATTTTCCAACATCTTTTTTTATTGCACTGATTTGATCATAGTAAGCTTTGCTTATAATTGGATCTATTTTTATCGATGCACAAAAATCGATTGCGGAAGAGTAGACTAATCCAATTTTCAAAAAGCTATCCACTACTCTATGATGAACATCAAAACTGGATTTTTTGCTTGACGAGATGTGTTCTCTTGTATATGTTTCTTTTATCACTTTCTTACAGTTATCACAAATTAATTGAAATAAATGTGCAAAGCCTTTTTTATTTTTCGTAATAAATTTCACAGATGTCACACATTCACAATGAACGCAAAAACAACTGGGCAATAATTTCTCAAAAGTTCTTGAATGAACCAAATAATATTGGCCAGTGACAGTATCACAAGAACTTCGAGATTTTTGAAAAAAAGATTATTTTCTCTTTGTTGTTGACGCTTCTTTTGTTGTATTATTCTTTTCGTTTTCATTACATTTGCTACTTTCACTCTCTTCAGCTTCAGTTTCGTGTACTGAAGTAATTGCACGGTTTTTCCAGTAATTATTTGATTTTGCGTTATTAGCATAAACTAAAACTAATGCAACCACTGCACTGCTCCGAAATTTATATTATTGTTTACATATGACTATCCGGACGTCCAAGGTCCGCTTGAGGGCGCGTTTGTCGCTGCTCTAAGTTATACCAAGTCACGTGGTACTTTAAGAAAAGTATATCTACATATATTTCTAATATAATATATATAGACATACAAGTCGTTCATTTTGGTATAACATAGAGCACTTACAAATTCTACCACCAGATGTGCCACTTTTGCCTGGACGCCCAAATAAGAAAACTGTGTCAAACCATGAAAATTTTGGAATTTTGGCACACTTATGGCATAGTATGGCACGAATTTGGTATAGTTTGGCAGTTTGGCATAGTCAATATTACTACATTTACGTGATGATTTGTCATGTATTGTGGTACAGTATGGTATAATTCAGCACAATATAGGCACAGTGGGGCACAGTTCAGCACAATATACTTTTTTTTTTATAAACAACATTTTCAAAATAAATTATCATATGCATTGGCGAACGTTGTTCACACCAAGTGCTTATTACATTATAAAATACAGAATATCGCTGTAACAAAGTAATATTATTGAATGAATTTGTCCATATCTTATTTATCATTAAACTTATAATTATTAGTTCAATTATTATGAAAACGTTGTTAGAAAAATTACATAAAAAAACTAACTTTGCTCACTTCTATAGATATTAAAAAAGAAAGAAAGAAAGAGGTAAAGAGAGTTCATTGACTCGATCTAAACCTTTAGACTAACATTGGTAAGTTAACTACGGAGATACATTACGTACATTATCACATTATATAATAACACTTTTTTCAACTTCGTCTAGCCACCAATAACTTCTTCTTTTCTCGAAGTTGAATGATTTCTTGTCTAGGTCTGGTATTGCTGTATAGTATACTAAGTCCAATCTATGAGGTATATTGACATCGTATGTTAGCTTTTTGTTGGCTATGTGCCTACTAACATGGTAAATAATAGGTGTACCATCATCACTTTGAATCATGTTCATTCTATCCAGGTAAATAAATCCTGCAGGGGAATAAAACCAATTTTTGTAGCATTATGCATATATTCATCGTTGGGAAAGTATGGTCCAAATATCAATCCAATATTTTTAGATTTAGCAGAGGTTTTGATATGGTTTCTTGTAAGTTTTAGGATAAAATTGTCAAATCTATTTATGGAAGCCATGTTATATATTCTTTTATTACTTATTCTATAACGGTAGCTATCTTCTGGATCTCTGTATTTATTCAAGCACGCTCTTAAACATTTCCTTTCAAAGACTCTTATCTTTTCCATGAGACTAGCACTTAAGTTGAACCAAATTGGACACGCATAACTGAGTATTGGTCTAACCAATAGTTGATAACATATTATCTTAGCTCTATCATCCAAGGCACTTGAATAAAATAACTTGTGGTTCTTATGAAATGCTTTTCTGGCTTTATCTAACTGCATCTTAATATGCTGGTTAAATTTTAACTTATCATCTAAGTATATTCCAAGGTATTTTACAATCTCTTTATGCGGTACTGGTGTTAGTCTATCAGTATCTTCATGAATTTGAAAGTCTTCAAATTTTTTTTTAGCAGAATTAGGCATATTATCGTATTTGTCCCTAAATAAGATAGTTTCACATTTAGACGTATTAGTTTCCAGTAGCCAATTTTTATAATATTTAGTTATGTTATTACATAGTTCCTCTAATTTACTTTTTATTATTTTGATGTCCTTGCCTGCCACATAAACTATTAAATCGTCAGCAAAAGCTATAGAATATGTTACATTACCGCTATTTAGGTCAAACAGGTTAATTACATCACTATTATAAATATTAAAAGCCACTGGAGAGTTCACTGTACCTTGTTGCAAACCATCTTTTATATTAAATATCTGCGTTGAATTTTTATTTCCACTGGCTGTGGTGAACTTTTTTTCATGCATCATACTCCAGATCAGTCTAGTTAAATTAAATGGGAATTTCTTTCTTATAAGCTTATAGGTAAGACCATCTAGCCATACTGAATTAAAAGCTTGTTTTAAATCTATCAAACACTCACTAACTAACTCCCTATTGTTGATGTGCCAGCATACATCTGATACCAACTTATTCACTGCATGCACAGTTGAGTGGTTTCTTTTGAAACCGAATTGGTTTTCGGGAATAATGTTTTCTTTTTCACATATTAAGATTATTCTCTCATTTATTACTCTCTCAAAAGCTTTACTAACTGTTGGTAACATACTGATCTGTCTGAGATTATTAGGGTCCGTTGCACCTTTACCTTTTTTTTATAGCTATAACTTTAGCTATCTTCCAATTCTTAGGGAAATACCCATTATTAATAGCATTATTGAAAATAATAGTGTAATCTCTTATTACTGCTAACGTAATATTTTTTAGCACAATATTAGGTACATTATGATAGCCTGCAGATATCTTATTACTTAGATTGCAGATTAGCTTATTTACTTTATGTACATTAGTAAAAAGTTTATCTTCATCTCTAGTTGCATTAGATGCTGAGTTAATGTTAACGCGCTTGTTCTGTAGTGTAAGCTGGAATCACGACACGTGTGTGGGCCGGCATTACTGAAAAAAATCAGCTGATTTTTTTCAGTAGAGCTGCTTTCTACTCGTTGAAAATTAAATTCTTGAATCACCTTGTTGATAATTCTCTTATGTGGTTCGTTTGCTATTACCTTTTTTGCGTTCATGCTTTCAAACGTAGCCCCAATTACATTAAGTTTGATGTCCTCATCTTCTATTAAAATGAAATTACTATCCGTGCTTTTATTTACTATATCTGGATCTATCCCTATCCTCTCCAGGATAGTGGTATTCGTAACTGAAATTTTTAGCGTTTCAAGAGCTAGATGATTATTATGCCTAAATATTCTATTTATCTTTGGGAAAAATTTGTCCGGGTTTTGATAATCAATCTTTGAAGCCTCTTCACGCCAGTGTGCATTTATTGATTTTTTAAACTCTTTATCTAAATCATTTTTAACTAACTCTAAAAGCTCTTCACAACTTTCTTTTTCATCTAAACTATCTGCATCTTTTTTAAACCTCAGTTTATGTAATTGTGTAATTAAAAAACTTTTTTGTGATTGCAATTTTTTGATTTTTTTATTAATATATTTGTCTGTAGAATTCATATATTTTCTTTTTGGTACGGTTTCTTTGATTGATTCACAAATAGCCTGGTTGATTTTTTCAATGTGTTCATCGATTATTTCCTCATTTGCTAAATTTCTGTTATCTGAAATTCTGTCCGTATAAATTATATCCAATTTCTGTCTAAACTTTCTCCAGTTTGTCTTTTTATAAAGGTAAAAACTCTCTGGGGTTTCTATAGTACTTTTAATATCTTCATTAATATTTATTCTAAGCTCAATAGCTGCATGGTCACTGTCGTATGGTATCACTTTTAGTTGATCTGAGGTGGTCTTGATTCTTACATCGACTATTGCAATATCAAAAAACGCATTAGATCTAGGGAATGTCGCTTCACTGGGGGCCAAGACCTCCGCCTTAAATGTAATATGGATTTCCGACTCCGACTGCCGATGGATTTCCGACTCCGACTGCCAAAGGATATCCGACTCCGACTGCCGAAGGATTTCCGACTCGGACTGCCGAACGAGCAACACCGCTTTGACACAGCAGAGCTTTCGCATAGGGATTATCTACCCAAATACTCCAAACGACCGCTACAATCCACTGAGACCACTGGACTGCTCACTGACTCATATTCTCCTAAGAAAAACTAAATTATCAAAGGTACGTGCATCGTTGATAGATTTGAATGCTGCTTCTTTTTTCTTTTTTTTCTCGGCTTTTTCGCTAATATTTCATTAATTAAATATAACCAATAATCGGACGGTAAGACATTGAGACCAGAATAGAAGTATAACCGGCAGTACTTCCAATTAAATTACTTTCATAAAATCATAAGACATATTCACAATCAGAAAAATAGTATAACATCAATAGGCAATCATGGAGTCTAATAATCCTTTACCAACAAACAAGCCCCTTTTATTATACACATTGAATCCCAACACAACAGCCTGTTAAATATAGGAAACATCGACCCACTCAAACTCGGAGAAATCCTCATAAGAGCCCGACTAGACTTTGAAAATGTTAGAAAGATAGGCCCACGTAAGATCGAAATTATTTTCACTAATTTCGAGGAAGCAAACAAAACAGTAGAAGGAAATTCGGAACTTCCTACAGAATGGATACCTTATATCCCCAATTATAAGGTAGTAAAAATTGGACAAGTGCATGGCATAGATCTTGCTTACTCGATTGAAAAACTTAATCTTGCAATCGAAAGCTCTTATAAAAGCGCGAAAATAGAACGTATTTTTAAAAAAGATGACGAGGAGCTTGTTCGTACAAACACGATTAAAATTTATTTTAAGTCGAGTAAATTGCCAGACAAAGTTAAATTTTTCGGAGTTTCCACTAAAGTATATCCTTATATCTTTAACGTCTTACAATGTAACGCATGCCACCGATTCGGACACGCGGCATCCAATTGCGGCAGAAAACCTATTTGTTCCGAATGCTCTGCGGAACATGAATCATACAGCCAAAAATGCACACTATCCAAGAGATGCATTAACTGCAAGGGCAACCACTCTGCCCTCGATAGAAAATGCCTCAGATACCTCGAACAAAAAGAGATAAAGTACGCGATGGCTACCAAAAATATATCTCTAAACCACGCGAAAGATTTATTCAAATCCGGTTGCTTAAATCACTACAAAATCGCGTCCACGGAAAGGCCCTACGCGACTTCCCTATCTAACCGAAATTACACAGAACATACATATTTACACTCTAACGCGGAAAGCATTCACAAATCAAAACAACTTCACACAAGATAACACAGATCAGAGAATAAATTCTCTTCTCGGAGCCATTCAAGTTCTCGTGGAACAAAGCGCCAAAATGCAAAACGCGGTTTTTATGCTCACCGAAGCCATCACAAAAGAAAAGATCGACTCAAAAAGCATCCAAATGTAAATACAGTTACTTTAAAGTATGATAAAACACTACTCTCTGTCTGTGATAATTTAACAAAATCTAATTTATTTTTAAATGTATGTAATCGACATTTTATAAGTTTCCCTATTAAAAACTTTGTGCTGTACCTTAAAACAAATTATTTTATCCCCGCAATCCAAGATAAAAAACCTAAAGTAAATATTAATGCACTCCACAATTGCAAAAGAAATTCTACTCCACTGTGTCGTTCTCTACTCATCACACTACAGTTATTCTCACTAAACACGAACTTCAGAACTCTTCCCACTATTTCTAAAAAAAATGGACCTAAGCAATAAAATCAATATTTTCCAATGGAATTGCCGTAGCTTGAGAGGGAAAAAACAAGAACTTGAATTTATCATTAACGATTACAACGTTATATGTATTCAGGAGACCTGGTTATATGAAAACGAAATAATTCGACTCAAAAATTTTAATTGCGTTAGAAGTGACCGTTTAACCGATACAATCGGAGGAGGCTTATTAACAGCTATCAGGAATGATCTAAGTCATAAAATCATTAACTTAAATGAAACATACTCAGGTTTAGAAATTCTTGCGACCGAAATTAGAAATTCAAACGAATCATTCAATGTGTTCAACATTTACCGAGACCACCGCACCAAACTAGAAAATAAAGTTATCAAAAATCTCTTAGAATTCATCAATAACTTTGAAAACGTAATAATTTGCACCGTTTTCAATGCGCACCACTCAATGTGGAGTACAGGAAGAGCTGAAAAAATAGGTAACTCTCTAGTGTCAGAATTATCAAACACTAGCTTAATAGTAATAAATGATCCCTCTCAAGCTACGCTAATCCCGAAACCCCATAATAAATCAGGATCACCCGACATAACTATCATCTCCCTGAACTTGGCCCATAAAACTGAATGGTCAGTATTGGAAGATGGTATAGGTAGTGACCATCTTCCGATCAGCATTTCGGTTAACAACCAAGCCCCTCAATTCTCAACTAACAGAGAAAAATTAAATATAAACAAAATTAAGTGGGAAAAATTTCATTCCAATTTAGAACTTAAAACCTCAAAACAAGAATTAATTTCAAATAATCCAATAGAATCTTACGAAAACTTAACCAAACTCATTCTAGATACCCTACTTGAATCAGGCGCGAAAATCTCAAAAGGAAATAGAACAGTTAAAAACCCAAAACCCATATGGTGGACATCTGAATTAGACACCACAGTGGAGAACAGGAAAAACCTAACTAACTTGTACCGTAAAAATATGAATCCGGAAAACTTTCTAAACTATCAAAAAGCAAATGAATCTTTAAAAAAACTAGCCGCACAAACAAAACAAAACTACACAAGGAACTATTTACAATCCCTTAGCCCTAACACTAATGTAAAATCTATTTGGGACGTAATTAAAGGCCTAAAAGGATACTTAATTACCCCCAAACGTGTAGATCAATTTGATTATGAGGATCCAAAAATTCAGACCACGATAGATAAATTATGTAATAGCACCCCAACTCCACAAGCCGCCATCCCAAATGATATCTCAAACCACCATCTTGACCAACCCATCTCAGAGAAAGAATTTCACTCAGCCATAGACAATCTTAAAACCAGACCTCCCCAGGGAAAGATCTCATCTCAAATGAGATTATTCAAAAACTTCCACACAATACAAAAGAAAAATTAAGGGAAATTTTCAATCTGATTCTAGACCAAAAGGTCTTCCCTAAACAATGGTCGGAATATACAACTATTCTTATTCCAAAACCAGAAAACAAAGGCTTCAGACCCATAGCACTATCTTCCAAATTGCTTAAACTTCAAGAAAAAATAATCAAAAAGCATTAGACTGGTACATAGAAAACGACTACATATTACCCAACTCACAATATGGATTCCGTAAACAAAAATCTACACAGGACAGTACTACCCTACTGGCCACAAAAGCATACCTCGCTCTATCTAAAAAACAAGTGTTCGCACTCCTTTTACTTGATATCGAGGGCGCCTTCGATAACGTAGACCCCAATACTCTCATCCAAGACCTTATAGACTTAAAAATTTCTAGTAAAATAACAGCATTCATACAAAATATCATCAGTTATAGGAAAATTTCCTTCTTCTTAAATAAAAGACACTTAGCTGATAGAGACACTCATAAGGGATTACCTCAAGGTTCTGTTTTGAGCCCTATTCTTTTTAATATATATGTCAGAAACATAATTCAAAATATAGGTAAATGCAGCAATTTACAATTTGCTTATGACTGTGCAATTTCATTTTCACACAAAAATCCTGAAATAGCAGCTCAGGCCATAGAAGAAGGCGCAAACCAACTCAAACTTTGGCTAAAAAGCAGAAAGCTAAATATAGCCCCCCATAAATCTCACCTCATGTTTATTAACAACAAAAGGAAACTTCCAGAGAACATAAATATCAACATCGACAACACAATTATTCAGCCTTCTAATCAGGTCAAATTTCTAGGAGTCATCTTCCACTCAAAACTAAAATGGCTCCCTCACATAAAGTACATCAAAACAAGATCAACTAACTCTCTTAATATACTTAAAGCTTTCTCCAATAAAACACACGGTGTTAAACCCCGAATACTCGTGAATGCATATAAAGCCCTTACCAGATCAATCTTGGAATGGGGTTACGCCTGCTTCTAAAACGCAGCAAACTGTCACCTGGAAAAGTTAGAACCTGTTCACAACACAGGGTTAAAAATATGCCTGGGATTTCCCAAATTCACATCTAACGCACTCACACACAATATCATAGATGAAACCACACTTTCTCATCGCAGAAACATTTTAATAGACAAATACCTGTACAAATCAGCAAGCCTCAAGAAGCATTCCCTTATGACGACTCTCTCAAACCTTAAGGAAACCACTGAAAATAACAAAAAAGCAACATCTAAATTTATAATGAGATCAATCCTTAATAGATTTAAAATTATTCAAAAAAACGTAACAAACATCCTATAGACAGACTTACCTATCCCATACGAATTCCCTTTGCAATGTCAACTTACACACCACCCCAACATAGTAGATATCAACAGGGATTCCCAAAACAACGGTACATTCCTCAACCCGTTTGACTTGACGAATTACCCTGGATATGATAACATCTATGTTGACGCAACCTTTCCACACAATAAAAATTTCCAAGGATTAGCTTTATACCACGAAAATATAAACAAAGTAGTCCAGCATAAAATAGCCAACGCCTCCACCTCTACAGAAGCAGAACTACTAGCAATTCTTACGGCCCTAAGATATATAAAAAATAATAACTTAAAAAAAACTAACATCTCCTCAGACTCTAAAAAGGCTATAAACAAAATCAATTCCAAAAACCTTTCGCACAAAACCTCTGGAACAGAATTAGAATGTAAACTCAACATTAACTTCATACAAAAAAAAAATAATCTTGTAAATCTATTATGGATTCCCGGTCACAAAAATATTAAGGGTAACGAAATCGCCGACAAGGCAGCAAAAAATGCGACACGGAACTCAGAGGTAATCCCCATTAAATCACACTGGTATCAAATTTTTTCAGCTCAACTACTAAACCACAAACTTAACTGACACCTAGAACATTCACACCAACTCGACACAAAAGGTATACAATATAAAAATAAAATATCATTTACTAACCCTAATAACTTCAAAAAAGTTTTCAGCCAATTGAACAAAGCACAACTAACAATCTACCTCAGAATCCTCACTAATTCCTACTGTACCCCAGACAAACTAATCAATAAAAACCTTGTAGATTCCACGGTATGCATCTGTGGCCACGAACATTGTGATCTGCAACACCTTGCCTGGGAATGTAATCAGTACATAATCCTTAGGAACGAACTTATCGAAACACTCGCTGAAAAAAATTTCAATGAACTAAGTATCACTGCTATTCTGGCCTCAATGAATACTGATATAATTAAAACCTTCTGTGACTACTTTATCAAAGCAGGCATTAAAGTCTAAAAGTAAATAATGCACGTATGACTAACCATAACTTAAGACGCGCTCGCATGAGAGGACCGCTTCACGTGGAGGTGAGAAGTCCAAGTCACTGGGATGAAGTCTACGCACAACCAAGCGACACCTATCGCTTACAAAAATACACTAAAAGAACCACTCCAGAACTAGGAACTGAGCGAACTCCGAGATTCTAAACTCCAATCTATAGGAAGACAAGAAGAACCTCGCTATAAGTAGAAGAAAGAAGCAACAAAATCTTCCAACTATACCTTCACGGACAACAGGGTGGAATCCCTGCCCAACATTAAAAAGCAGTCGGGTCGGCGAATTGACTTACAAGGAAAGGTACCCAACCCGAACTCACCGATTTTGATGATTTTCATATATGTTGTAGAACATAAAAAAATAAGAGACACGTATTTTTTTTTATCGGCTAA